>JANHFQ010001515.1:35610-46583 GCA_032468035.1 Aparallactus werneri
GGACAAGTAACGGGAGCTCACTCCGTTACGCAGCACTCGGGATTCGAACCACCAAACTGCTGACCTTTCTGATCGACGAGCTCAGCGTCTTACCCACTGAGCCACTGCGTCCCTTCGAGGTTAATCTGATCCAGCTTCAACTGCCACCCACCTCCAATCCTTTCCTGATTGAAAAAAGGTTCACCTCTTCATTTGAAGATTTCCTTCCCCCAAGTCCAGAGGTGGGCTGCACTTACGTTAACAGCTGGTTCACTGGTTGTGAGTGTTCACGTGCCTCTTTGGGGCTGAAATGCAGCTTCAAACATGCAGCTAATCTACTCAGGCAGCTCCGGTGAGTATAGCAGGTGCTGTGCCGAACTCAGCTGGGCAGCGTGGGTGGGGGGAATGAGCCAGAAAGTTAGTTATATATGGAAAAGATAGCTCAAGGGCAGGTAGGCAGGCCCAGCCAGCGATCACAACTACCTGTTTGCTTGAACTGGTCCGACCAGACAGCAGCCCACCACTGTCCAAGTGTGTATAGGGTGGACATCCACTTGTGGCATTGCCCCATTTACGTCAGCTACGCAGGCCCTGAAAATTTAAGCACTGCTGTTAATAGAAAATAAAGCAATTGGATAATTTGCAGGGGGGGGGGGATAGGTTCACATCCTCCTGTTTTAAAGGGAGCATTGAAATCATCTTCTCCAAGGGTTAATTTTGATTGCCTTTGATTAGAGTGATGGGACAAGGTCCTTGATGACACATCGTTGCGTTGAATGAGTGTAGTGCTGCCCACAATTTTTCTTTTAAAATGAGGCATTTTGTGCTCTGCATTGCACTCATTCATTTCCCTCGTCACAAAGGAATATCTGCTCCAAGTAAATTGTTTCATCTCAATAATTAGGCAGGAATCTGACAAAGGCTGGGTTCCATGCAAATTGATGTTAGTGGCTTGCTTTCAACCTCTATTTTTTTCTTTGAAAAAAATTCCCATTTAATATTTATGTGCTAGATTCTTCGGTATTCAATACAAGTATTTTCCTTTTTTGCTCATCCTGGAAAAAGCTACACTACAGACAGGAGAATGAGAAAGAGAAATAAGGTTTATTGCTCTTGTAAAAAAAATATCCAGTATTAAACATGGTCAGTTATTAAGAAATGCTCATTTAATAATGAATTAGCAAAATATAATAGGTAAATTTGATATATTTTCTTTTTTCAAGGAGTGTTGATCCAACATGCATATTCACTTTGTTTTTAATTTTTTCCCCCTTTAGCTTTGTCATGAAGTGTCCTTCTCTCTTCATTCCAATCAGTGGCAATCAAAATTAATCCTTGGAGAAGATGATTCCATCTGTCCCTTCAAAACAGGAGCACTGGAGTATTATTTTTCCTCTGGAAGTTATTCAATTAATTCATCTTCCATTAAAAGCATAATTTAATTTTCCATATTTCTAAGATTTGCATGAGAGAGGCAAAGGCTGGGATTTGTATATAGATAGTCCTTGAATTACGATCTCAAGGACTATCTGTAGTTACATTCTCAAGGACTATCTCAATTGAGTCCAGCATTTATGTTGCTAAGTGAAACATTCGTTAAGTGAGTTTTGCCATTGTTTCTTGTGGCCAGTAAGTGTTAAAGACACAGTGCCACCCTGACTATGGTATTTTCCTGGACTGTCTGTATATTGGGGATACCATAGAGTTTTTGTCCTAACTGCGAAGTTTATCTCATAAAGAAATGTCAGATGATGATGGTGCTGCTGCTGCATATTGGCTGCTATGCTGTTGGCATGTTGAAAATGTCCTTTTATCTATCGTATTATCTGATAACTTGGCTTTGCCTGGGTATAGTCAGGCCCTATGTGTCTATGCCACAAAGCTGGAAAGAGAAACAGGAGGCGCGGCCCGCTGCTTCTGCTGCCGGATCCCGAAGCTGCACCGCTTGCTCACTCGCTTTTGTCTCACTCACCTGCCAGCTGGCCAGCCGGCCCACTCTCTTTTGCGCTCCATGCTTTTAACACTGGTTAACCCACTAATCATGGCCACCGACAGCTGGGAGCATCCTTCATCACTGCTCGGCCCCATTTGGCCTCATCTTGTCCTGCCACCTCCGCTGCTGCCTCCTCCTGATGGCCTTCTCCTCCAATGTAATTAGCAGAGCCCCCTGGAAGGCCTATACTGCACATGCACTACGCACAGTGTCACGCTGCTCTCTTGTGCCCCTTGTGGAGCACTGTGAAGGTGTCGGCACTATCGGCACTCTTTTTAGGGGATACAGACCCCCCCAAGGGGTGCTACGACTGTCTCACCCCCACAGTGCTTGTTGCTGGATGGTAAGTTATATGTGTACCACATTTGGTTGAAATTGGTCAAGCCACTCAAGAGTGTATGCGAAACACACACACACACACACACACACACACACGATTTTATATATAAAGAGATAATGTAATTATTCATTTAGAGGGTGCTGCTAAATGCAGTCATCAGATATTGAAAGTAGGCACTATCAATAGACTGCTGATAATAGGACTTTGTGGGTAGATGGTTCCTGGGTATGAGAGAAGATATTGCTATTTTAAAGGGGCATGGCTTGAGTCACAATTGAATGATTCTAGAATAATTGGAGTCTCTAAGAACCTTAGAGTCTAAGAACCTTAGAGTCTAGGGATGCGGTGGCTCAGTGGATAAAACGCTGAGCTTGTCAATCAGAAAGGTTGGCAGTTCGGCGGTTCGAATCCCAAGTGCTGCATAATGGAGCGAGTTCCCATTACTTGTCCCAGCTTCTGCCAACCTAGCAGTTTGAAAGCATGTAAAAATGCAAGTAGAAAAATTGGGACCACCTTTGGTGGGAAGGTAACAGCGTTTCGTGCGCCTTTGGCGTTTAGTCATGCCAGCCACATGACAGCGCTGGCTCTTCGACTTTGAAACGGAGATGAGCACCGCCCCCTAGAGTTGGGAACAACTATCACGTATGTTTACCTTTACCTTTACCTATAGTATTTACAAATAAAACATTATATTAATCATTAACAAAATTTTATGGCATTGTCTTGTGTTCCATTATGTAGTTGGAACAAACTGATTATAGACAAAAACAATTTTGAGAAATATGAATTCTTTGGCCATATAAATTATCTTTTGTAAATAAAACATTACCAGTGGAAGAGGTAATCATATTCAAGTTTTTAGGTAATGCATGTTAGTTTCTATTCTTTTTGCTGACATACCCAAATTATCTCTTCCTTTTTATTTCTAATCTCAATGTTACCTCATGGAACAATAATAAACAGAAATTGTAACATCCGCTGACAAAGGCTATTAGAATAGGACATTATTTGGACTTCATTTTTCATTATTGATTGGTACCAAGGTGAAATATAAAAGAAGAATTATTAATTTTATTTCTGAGAATATAGGGTATTATTGTTATCTAAGGCATACTATTTTGAAAGATGCTGATCTAATATTTCAAAGTTCTATCTAATTTTCTTATATACCCAAAGCAACTTATGTATCTTTTTTAACAGGTCCAAAACCTGAAATGTTATTTAATGAGAGACAAGACCTTTAAAAACTCAGTGTCAAAACAATAAAAATCAAATCAAATTATCTACATTAACTCTTTCAATTTTTCTTTATTCAAGATATAACCCTCTGCAAAATTTAGTGATTGTTGCTTCTTTTTTAAAACACACACACATCTATAAGCATACATTTTGCTATTCATAAAATGGAATTCTTTAAGAGATAGAAGTATCATTAGTGACAAACGTGCACATGTATTTGGAACAGAAGAATCCAGATACACATGAGACAACTACAAAGAATTAGTTCTCTGTGATTTTCCAATTGTAAGATTTTTACAGACCAGGGTTGTAAGCAACTAATCATAAGTCAAGGACTACATGTATTCAGGGGTGGCCATGCATATGTTTGTGTATTGTCTGTTTTGAAAGCTCTCTAGTGGCCACTAGTAAGCCTAATTCAAAGTACTATACTATTTTTAGCCTTTAAAATGCTATTTATGACTTTACTGTTGCAGTAAATTTTTCCTCCTCTATTAAAGCCTAAAGGAAAGTTCAGATTGTAGCTGGTGCTGGCATTTTCCATTGTGAGCTAAAGCTTCAGAATGCCATCTCGCAGAAAGGTTACATGGCATTTTTCAGAGGAATGTCAAATCCTTCCTTCTCTGAAAATGTCTGAGTAGATCAGTTGTTTGATGTTGCCACCACTAGCTTTTGTATGATGTTTAATTGTTTGAATTGGCATTACATATGGTTGCAAAATATCTTTAGTAAAGAAATAACATGGACAAGAATGCATTTGAATCTAGTTCAGTATACTATAACTTCTTTTGCACATTATGTCGCAGGTAGCAAAGCCAGAACATGAAGAATGGGAGAAGAAGGAATTCACACATTTTATTCTGTCAGCTTACTATTTATTGTATACAAAACTGGATGGTTGCCCTTAGTAATATTCACATCACAAATAGACATATTAATACATCAATGAATCCCCGATTTAAATCAAGTTTGAAGACTGAATATTGATCTGAATATGACTAGAATTTCAAAATGTTTAGATTCTATTCTGAAAAGCTTTTTAAAGAGCTTAAACCACTCATTGCAAACTATTGAAAGACCTCGGATCATTGTGAAATCATTTAAATGTAGACAGCAAAGTCAGTGATACTTTGTTGTGCAGAGTAGTCAAAGTGTAGGAAATGGAGGAAGGCAATTAAAAGTGTTACCTTAATAATACTGCATAGGGTGTTTAGGATGTTATACCAAATAGAGTCTATGGAGTGTTAGGCTTTAAGGAGCTGGTTGTTAGATTTCTAATTGTCAAAAACAGCTTCTGCTACAAAGCATTGCTCTGCACTGTTTTTTTTTTTCCTCAAAAAGAAATTCCCTTTGTACAGGTTCACTTGTGACCTACAAATTGGGTTCACACACAACATACATATCTAAGTTAGTGAAAAATCTAGCAGATGCATTTATGCAGCATGCTAGGTTTTATTAGTTTATCTCTTGGTTTGCTCTGCTTTTTATTAAATATGTTGTGGAGACCAAGCCCTGGTTAATTGATGGTACAATATATTGTGCAAATCCTGAAATGGATAAATTAGGTAAGCAGATGATTGGCATCCTATGAACCTTCTAGGGCAAAATTGAGATCAATGAATCAATGATAACTGGATATGTAACTGTAATTTTTTGAATATAAAATTATTAAGAATTTTAACTGTAATAGTAACTGTAATCTATTATAAACTAAAGAAAATGGAAATGAAGAATAAAAAAAATGCAAGGATAAAGGAAAAAGTAAGTTTCTAAGCTTGCAATTAATTTTTCTTTTCTTCAGAGTGGAAGATAAATTTACCTAGTGAAGATTTTTCCAACAAAAACAAATAACTTTAGAATAGTTAATAAGCAATTTCCAAAAATGTTTAGGAAATGAAGTTCATAAATTTACTATCCTTTAAAAGGCTCCCATGCCTTTACAAGTAAGATGGCTATTCATGTCTTTGGTCTTTGCATGGCTGTTGGCTTCACTCTCGCAGAACTACCTTCAGTTTGTCATAATTTTCTTGGAAGTCATGGTAGGGTACTATCATCTTATGATGTTTTTTGAGTGTGTCTTCTGTTACACATTTATGTATGAGCCATCTTAGTTGTAAAGACAGTGGAGCCTTTTAAAGGATAGTAAAAAAGTGAGCATTATTTCCTACTTCTTTTCAGAAATTGCCTATTAATCTATTACAAATTTTGACATTTTATTTTAAAACTGCAAAGAGGAAACCAGAGTTGCCAACAAAGTGAAATGAGAACTAGTCATAATGATGAGAACTAGTCATCATAATAATGATGAATGATGAAACATTAAAAGATACTTTTAAATCCAAGAAACATTAGGATCAATCAAAATTGTAATCAAATAATCTGATTTTTACCTAGTGCCTAAAGGAGCCAGGTAGTCAGATGAGATTCCATGAAGAAGATATTAATAAAATAAAATACCTTAACTGAAAAGTTGTATATAGAAATGCTTTCCAACTGACATATATTAAGTCACTTCCAATTTTATTTCCACTGACAAAAGAATATGGAAAATAGTTTCAGACTAGCTTTCTAAACTCCAGGAAGGTTACAGCTAATATTAGAGACAGTACAAGTGAAATAAATAAAAGTGAAATAAATGGTCAAATAGCAGGAAAAGGTAATAATGGGACTGTATAATGAGTGTTGTTTCAGGAATGAGTGGTTTGACATTAAGGGCAAATGTTATGCGAGCTGCCATTGTAACTGAAGGTCATCTAGCAATATTTAAAGTGAGAGAAAAAGCATAAATTCTGAATGAGCTTAATAGATTTCAAGTAATGTGGGAATGATTCCCATGTGAGAGTTTCGGTACTTGAAAATGAATGTGTGATTTTGGCTTATTGTTATTACCTGGCTTACAGTATACCCACAGGGAAGAGCGATTTATTATAATGTCTTTAACTAAATACGTTCTTTGGTATTGGGCAAAAATGCACTTAAAATTATTCTGGATTTCGGATGCCTTGAGTACAACAGGAAAAGGAACAATAGCCTCAGTTCTGAGGGAAAATAGGAAAATGGGATTCTTTAATATCAGATGAATAACTCTCATTAGGTAGCATCTGAATGTCACAGAGCTCTTGTATTAATTGTAAAGTTTTAAACTGTAATATATATTTCACTTTCCTTACTGTATACTATAGTTCTTTATTTTCTTTACTGTCTAGCTGGTTGCAGCTGCTGCTTTTCATTAATACTTAGAGCTGGTAACTTTGACTGATGCTTATAAATCCAGTAAATAAACACAATGTTTCTATAATAACAATGCCATAGTCCTTAGAATGCATTAGATGTACCCAATCATTTGGATTATTACAGGCTGACAGGCATGCCAACCTCCCTACCAGGTCTACAGTCTAACAATAAGCAATAGATCTGCTCAAGAAACCTTTCCATCACAAAAAGAATATGTAGAAAATGATTTTATACAGACTTGAAAATTCATTCAAGAAATGACAGCCTCCAACCAATTGTCTTTTTATGAATTTCCCCTAGTATATTTCTGTATTATGATATTTTTTTCACATTAATTTGAATATGCATCTGTTGATATCCAGAATTTGTAATAGAAGATCACTTTAGTTTCCTCAGAATAATAGAGACCCCATATGTGCTAATTGGAAAATATGCCAAATTGGGATTAGCTTTGGATAGTCCATGCTGGCATGTACTCTTAATTAGTCCTTAATTAGCCCTAATACACCTGCAAAGTGCCTAAATTAATGGCTGGTAATTGGCAATCATTGCTGTATATGTAGCTAAATTATGCAAACATGGAAACTCTTGTCAATGTATAAGTAGAGGGAAATTCTAGTATTTAATATTTGTAACTCTGGAGTTTAAGTGACACAGTTTGACAATGCATTTGTTTTTATAACAAGAACAGAACCAAAACTTATATAACCAATTTGTATTCTACAGGTAGAACATATTTTTCCACCACTGATTGACGTTTGTTGCAATTTAGACTTTCACCTTAAATTGCAATGAGAATTATACTTCCAATCATGGACATGTGTTTTACTGGTGTTCCATTCCATTTAATTTTATACAAATGAAATAGAGATGAAGGAGCAAACTGTTTAATGAAAACAGGGCGAAAATTATGTTCTAGTCAAAGAAAACCATATCTGCTGCTAGTGGACCATGTGCCATGTTCCCAAGGCTTCAAAACAACACTTGACCCTCCCTCAAGTGTTGTTCATTAAAGCTATGACATCATCAATTGTGAGAACTAGGTGTTCAACAGAGTGATGGCAAGAGTGCAATATGTAATTACAGTTAAAAACTTGACAGTTAATACAATATTCCTGGCACCATGAACTCTGCGCCACTCAGATGCTACTTACTTGAAAGTTCTTCTGATATTAAAGCATCCCATTTCTCTATTTTACCCTTGAGCTTTTCCTGCTGCACTCAAGGCAATAATAGAATCATTTTATCTAGAACAGAACAATCTACTGTTTTCGGCTTATAGCAAATTTCCAATTAGCTTTTTCCAACTTCATGAGTTTAATTTCAACTTTATGTTCATATAGCTTTATAAAGTAATAGTGATTTATTACACTGAAGACCTTGTTTGCTTACCCAGAATGTTTGATTATAGAGTGTAGGGTATCACACTCAGTGTGCAATTATATATAAACCCATCTTTTATTTCATTTATCTAAATGGTAGTGAACTGCTACCCAGAAAGGTATGTAAGAGTATAGAGTTGGATGTTATGTGAGGTAATGTATTCATAATATAGGAAAGACTTCTAGATGATAATTCAAAAGATAATTAAAACGATTTTTAAAAAAGAATCATAGAATGTAAGACTTGGAAAGGAATTAGTCCAATCCTTCTATAGTTCAATATTTTGTCCAATGCAAGATCCCATCACTACATCCACATTTATATAGAGGTCAACTATGTTCTGTTTAAATGTTGCCAATGAAGAGGAGTTCCTTCTCCTAGGGCAATCAAGTCAACAATTGAACAAATCTTGCTGTCTTCCCCCCTCACCCCTTCTTCTTCATCTTTCAGCTGAAACTTAATGCCTTCTAGAACAGGCCCTCCTAGAAACGGGTTGCACAAGTGGTGAGCAAGTGTGGAAGTGCACAAAGCTCCATTTGTGCAAATGGTGGGCTTGCATACAAAACCATTCCCTCCCCTCCCAGTTGTTACCAGTCCACAGAACTGGAAAGGTTGGGGACCACTGTTCTAGAATAACTCTGTTTTAGAAGATTGTGTCCTGTCTTCCATATGTCAGCCCCTTAGATAAGTGAAGACATTTGTTTTCTTAAATTGTTTTCTTCTCCACCATCATCAATAGACTCTTCTAAAGCTTCCCTCCCTTTCCAGGTCCCTTTTAATTTCAGTTTCTCTTCTGTGCATAAGTTCTACTCTGACAATGTCTTTCTTAAAATACAGTGCCAAATTTAGCTAAATGATGTTTTCTCTGTAATGTATATTATTTTGTTATACAGATGTATTTTAAAGTAAGGAGAAGCAGAATTAATATCCATTTTTACCCAGGTATCACACTCAGTGTGCAATTATCCCTGGCTGACTTTCTCCCTCTAAAGTGAAAGTTGCTATTGTAACGTAAATCAGGCAACTTTTCATTCTCTTGTTACTACCATAATTCTTAAGAAGACTAGATAGCTTTTGTGATTTGTTTTGTCTCTCAAAACCTGGAGGAAAATGATTACTGAAAAGCGATAGTTAATTATACTCTGTCCATTGTGGAGTAAACTACATTCATATTGACCTAATTGTGGTCCTCTATAGAATGTCACTACAACTTTATTTATTGTCTCCAGATGATCAAACAACTCTTTTCACTTTCCACTACTATGGAAGTATTGAATATTGCAGTACAGCAAGGGACATCAGTATATACTATATAATATAGGGGAAATAAATGAAACATTAAAATGTATTTTATTAAAGTTAAAGTAACAAATTTTTATAACTGTGGGTTCTATTTGATCAGGTTCTCTCTTCCTCTGAATATAGTAGAAAAGATTTAGACATTTTCAAGCCTATCTTTAGCATCCATTTTTTGCAAACAGTTTTATGCATGTTTTCCCCAAAGTACTCTTTATTTTATTTTCTTTATGCACAGTTTTACATATTCATTTTTGGTCCCAATTTTTTGACTGGACAAGGGTAAGTTCCGTAAACTGTATTTTAACAAAAAAAGGTATCCTTCAGGTTTTTGCATTAGATTGGATGGTACAATTGGATAATTTAACACAAAATTTCAAGCACAATTAATTTGTCTTTTATTCCTATGCCTTTTTAACAAACTACTTTCTCACTCAACTGGCTCTATATTGTCTAGTCCGACAGTGGCAATTCTCCAAAGACTCACGTATTTTAAGTGGAAATAGCTGGAATTAATCCTGGGGCTTTGTGTACATCAATCGTAGATTCTCTTAGTATACTACAATCATATTAATATCTTGGGTGATATTCTTCTGATTTGTTATAAAGAAAGAGCTGAAGTGAAATAAAATATGGTTGACTAGTTTATAGTTCAGAAACAAGAGTTAAATAAGAAAGGTTCTATCCATTCATGAGAAGGGTATGTACTCATATTATTCTGTTCTTAAATTTTATTGTGAGGGGTTCTTCCATTTGCCTTCTGAAAACCTTGTTCCAGGTATTATGCAATACAGATTATTTCAGCTGATTGATAGTGAAGCTATTTTTGAAAAAGAGAATCCAGATTTGTTATTTGTATTCATTAATGTTTTCATTTAAATATTACATCTGTTTTGTAAGATAAAAATTGCTAGAGCATGTTGATCAAATTAATAAAGCATCAAAATATTTTAGTTCTTTACTATTTATGTTGATTGATTGGTACACCTAATTATGCCATTGTTCATGTTTTGTCAAAATTCAAAATAAATATATTGCTTGTTGTTTGAATGTTGTTAGCCCAATTCAAGGATAAATAAATTAATTTTGGAGACAAATATTCCTTTCTGAAATGCAATGACTTTTGCATATTAAATTCAGTTAGTCTCATGTCACTTTTAATCAATTATCCCAAAAGGTAAAAACACAGAGCATGACCTAAAACAATTAGCACACTATGGCATATCAATAATCAGTATTCTATTGGTAAAATTGAGAATAAAAAATATTGGGAAGTAAAAGCTCAAATATTTAAAAATACCAAAATAAAACAAATCATGATCATCATGAATAATATATTGACAGAAACTGGAAAATTTGGGTGTCACCACGAAGAATCTTTGTCCTTCATATACCAGTATGTTTTGATGATGTTTGACTTCATTTAATATGTTCAGTTATGTTTCGGATTTATCTTCTTTTTCTCATTTTGAGGTATTTCTCTGAACAGCCAGTACATCTCTATCCCCC
>JANHFQ010001515.1:82922-93414 GCA_032468035.1 Aparallactus werneri
CATCAGCTGCTGCTCATGCTGAATCAGGCTGGCTGAAACTCAAACTGAAGCAGATTTTTTCCCCTTTGTCTTGTGTGGTAAAGCCTGTTAGTTTCAGTTTTAGTTTCAGCCAGACTGATTCAGCAGCTGATTGGTCAGTGGATCTGCATATCCGCAGTCAGTTGTTGTGAGCTGTTGGGAAGGTAAACTTGTCTCCTTTGCTGAAGCATCTTTCAATTTCAGACTGATTCAGCACAGGAGACAAATTGCTGAGACGCAGATTTTTTGTCTCATGTTTTCCTCCTCAAAAACTATACTCTGGTGCGTCTTATATACCAAAAAATATGGTAACTCTCTCTGCAATGCACAAATTGTCTCTGTGAAGTCTTATTTTGTTTTTATTTTCTTTCAATATCACCAGTGTGTGTGTTTATTTCTCTGTTCATGATTTATAATTTCTTGTTGTTAGTTGCAAAGTTGTGTCCGAACCATCATAACCCCATTTACAATGTTCCTCCAGGCCTTAATATCCCCCAGAGTCCATTTAAGCTTCAGTCATGTCAACTGCTTCAGTGACTCCTCCAGCCACCGCATTCTCTGTCATCCCCTTCTTCTTTTGCCCTCAATTATTCCCAAGCATTAGGCTCTTCTCCAACTAGTCCTTTCTTCTCATTTGGTGGCCAAAGTATTTACGTTTCATCTTCAGGATCTGTCCTTCTAAAGAGCAGTCAGGACTGATCTCCTCTAGGACTGACTGGTTTGATTGTCTTGCAGTCCAAGGGCCTCGCAGGAGTCTTCTCCAGCACCATAGTTCAAAGGCCTCAATTTTTTGGTGCTCAGCCTTTCTTATAGTCCAACTTTTCCAGCCATACATTGCAACAGGGAAAACCATAGCCTTGACTATAGGCGCTTTTGTTGGCAGGGTGATGTCTCTGCTTTAGTATGCTGTGTAGATTTGCCATCGCTTTCCTCCCTGGAGCAAGCATCTTTTAATTTCTTGGCTGCAGTGATCTTGGAGCCCAGGAAAATAAAATCTGTCACTACCTCCATTTCTTCCACATCTACTGTATTTTTCAGAGGACAAGACGCACTTTTTCCCCCTAAAAGGGGGTGAAAATTTGGATGCATCTTATACATCGAATGTTGCTGAAGCCCTGCCCACCTGCTGGCCCCCACCCTTGCATTTTCATCCTCCGAAAAACCAGCACTGTGCCTTCGCCCCAATCTTGGCGCCTTGCAACCGGGCTGCTTCCCCGCCCTTGGCTGGCGAGAGCACCAACGGGCCTGGTCTCTGCGCATTGCATGCCCCACCGCCAATCCCAGTCGTATTTTGGGGCAATTCCAGGCAGCGGGGATTGGTGGCGGGGCATGCAACACGCAGAGGCCAGGCCCGTTGGTGCTCTCACTGGCTGGGGATGGGGAAAAGCAGCCCAGTGGCAAGGTGCCGAAGGTTAGGATGGAGGCGTGAGCAGAGCTGTTTTCAGAGGTGGCTTCGGGTGGAGGACTGGTGCCCTTGGGCTCGCTGGAGCATTTTCTGCGTTCGCACGCCCCGTTTTTTACCTCAGTGCGTTGTGTTGTCAGCCAATCCCTGTTGCCTGGAATCGCTCAAAAACACAATGCACGTTGGCAAAAACGGGGCGCATGGAGGCCGAAAACATGCGCTGAGGCCAGGCTTGTTGGTGCTCTCGCCAGCGGGGGAGGGGGAAAGCAGCTTGGTTGCAAGGCACCGAAGATTAGGGCAGAGGCGCGGGCGGAGGCGCAGTGCTGGTTTTCCAGAGGCGGCTTCGGGGAGGACTGGCGATCCTGGGCAAAATATGCAGAACAGATCGACTAGGCGTGCTTTAGAATTAGTTCAATTTAGCTATCTTTTGATTTGTATCTGTACTGATTAGATAGGCAGAATGAATCCTTTAGAATTATTTGGACACAACGAGCTTTAAAATTTAGGGAAGTTACTCTTAGGTTGTCCATTGCAGAAATGTCAAATCACAAGACCATGGAATATAAGCCTGATCTGTATACCCAGTATTTCTCAACCTAGCTGGCTGGGGGATTCTGGGGGTTGAAGTCCACTTATCTTAAAAACGGCCAAGCTTGAGGAACATTGGTAACCAGATATCTGTAGACTCATACAAATTTATTCCTACAGGGCCAAAAGCAAGGAACCAAATTGTGCCCCATAACTCAGACACTGATTTTGCTACCTTTGATAGTTCAGTTTTGTCTCAGAAAATGACACCATAAAAGCAAGTCAGGATGGTTTTCTTCTGGGTTTTATTATTAAAATGTGATGCACATTTTTATTTTATTTTATTTTTATTTTAAAAAATTTTATGCCGCCCAATCCATTGGACTCAGGGCGGCTTACAATCTTAAAAACACAATAATAAATAACAGTTAAAATACAATAAAAACCCTACAGTTAAAACTCAACTAAAGCCTGAGTGGGTAGCTATAATCCCCCCCCAAGACCGTAGGAAAAGCCAGGTTTTAATGGTCTTACGGAAGGTAAGGAGGTCTGGAATGATCCGGATCCCCAGGGGCAATTCGGTCCAGAGGGCAGGGGCCGCAACAGAGAAGGCTCTTGCCCTAGGCGCCACCGGTTGACACTGTCTAGTCGGCGGCACCCAGAGCAGGCCAACCCTGTGGGCCCTGGTTGGTTGCTGGGAGGTGAATGGTTGCAATCCATGCTATGTTTTGAAACCTGACTTGTTTGGAGATTGCAAAATGTCCTTCTTGCTGAGAAGCATTTGGTGGTTTGCAAGGGGAAATGAGGAAGTGAAGAGGAGGCCAATAAGGCCACAGTCTAGAAAGCGGGAGACGGTGAGTTCTAGTCCTGCCATAGGCATGAAAGCCGTCTGGGCCAATCACCAGGAGACGGTGAGTTCTAATCCTGTTTTAGGCATGAAAGCCAGCTGGGTGACTTTGAACCATGCCCTCTCTCTTGGCCCAACCCACCTCATAAGGTTGTTGTTGTTGGGGGAAATAGGATGCAGAAGGTGTTGGATATGTTCACCGCCTTGAGGTCTTTGTAAAAATAGTAAAGGCGAGATATAAGTAAGTAAGTAAATCTCTCTCTATATAAAATCATGTGTATGTGTGTGTGTTCCAGTATAACTCTTGAACGGCTCGACCAATTTCAACCAAACTTAGTACACAGATGACATACCTTCTGGGAACAAACACTGTGGGGGTAAGACACCCCTAACACCCATTGGGGGGTCTCTGTACCTTAAAAATAGTGGTGATGGCTTCACAGTACTTCACAAGGGAGCTCCCTCTGATTTGCAACACTGCGCAAGAGTAGAATGTGACCCATAGAGCTACTACATCTAGAGGCGACCTCTGACTTGCGGTGCTGCGTGAGGCCCATAGAGCTACTACATCTAGAGCTAGGCTCGACTACAGGATTCTCCTGTCTCATATAGCATTCTGATAAATAAATACTGGGGCGAAGCTTGGTTATCGGCTAGTGTGTGTGTGTGTGTGTGTGTGTGTGTGTGTGTGTGTGTGCGACCTCGAGCAATTTCAACCAAACTTGGTAAACAGATGCCTTACCCTCTGAAAACAAATACTGTGGGGCTAAAACACCCCTAACATCCCTTGAGGGGGTGTTCTGACCCCTCAGGGTAAGTGTTGTGTAAAGATACAGCCTACAGTGCAGTGGAGTTGCCATGGTAATGGCTTCACAGTATTCCTCAAAGGGACATTTGTAATGGGGCCTGCCTGCACCACTATGAGACTGCTACGATATATGTCACACAGAGACAACATTTCTTGAAGCTTCTGAGGGGCACAGGGAAAACATTTTTAACTAATTTAATTGTCACTGAAATCAAGCTCAGGGAGAAGTTGTTCTTGCCATTGCCTCTTCAGGAATTGCAGAGATGTTAATGGAAGGAGGGAGGACAGCCCATTCTGCATTTACAGTACGTTGCTACTTCACATCGCCATTCCTGTCTAATACAGGATTGGGATAAATATATATATTTATAAATATATATAAATGGGTTATCGGCTAATTTTTAATATTTCAGCTGGTCCACTCAAAGAGCCATCCCTGCCAATGAGAAACCAAGTGGTATTCACACAATAAGAAGTCAAATAAATATTAACCCCAGGGCATTTTTCACTATACACAAATTCCAAATGTATCTTGATTGAATCTGGCCAATATGACATAATGTGTTTTCTCTTTCAGTTATTTTTCTGAACTATGTTTGATTCCAACAACTATAGCATGCTTTCTTTCTTAGAAAGTTGTAATTTAAAACTCCTCCTCCCCCTTCAAAATATGAACCTGTAGGAAACGTCATATAAATTCAGCCTCTTTTCAGTGTAAAAAATAATAAAAGTTCACTCAAAGTTCTACTCTAAACAGCATCTACTTACAGGATAAATTTTATTTTATTTGTTTATTTTTATCTCACCTTTAATAATCTAAGACAACAAATATATCTAATGCTTTTTCTTCACTCTGTTTTTCCCACAACAGTACATATGAAACCTCTAAACTGCCCAAATCTTAAAATGGTGTTTTTTTAAAGTAAACAATACAAAAGGAAAGTCTTGAAAGTTGCTCTTCAATTTCCAATTCCCTGCTCATCTGTATCTATTGCTTTGTAGGAGACAGCACGAAGGCTAAATGATGCTGTTATTTTTTTTCTCCAAATGTGTTTTTAATGTGCACAACCCTATATTAAAAAGCACTCAACTAATAAGTAGCATTTTGGTTTACACACTTAAAGTGCTCATTTTTTTGACATTACTGAGAATGAAGTGCACTTTTATTGGCTTTTTGGAAGCTTAAATGTATAACAAGAAGGTGAAGAAGGGCCAGATTTAAAAGGAAACCGTTCAATATATTTCATGGAATTATGCCTTTAACCTAGATGGCTAAGTCATTAAAATATTTTTGCCTTTGAATGTTGAATTGATTTTCATTGTACCAGAGATTAATATTGCATTATTCCCCTAAGTCCTATCTCAGGAATGATGTGTTAGCCTAGACATAGTGCTCTATAATAATCTCCCATATGTAAATTATTACCATAGTCTCAGTTGCATCAAAGTTTTTGGCCTTTTCTTTTTCTTGTTTAATACTGAGATATAGCCAGCAGGGAAATGCAAAGAGAATGAAACAGGCAATCATCCATGTAGGCCTGAGATAAAACTCTGTGTTTTATATTTTCCCCCAGCACTGATTTGATATCCCATTTTCTTTCTGACATTGCTATATTTCAAAAACACACTGGATTTCATTTTTTGGGGAAGTTATTAGAAAACTGTGACATGGCGTCCCAATTGCAAAAGTGTTTTTTTTTTCATGCCAAACAATTTACCATTTATAATACAGAAGACACTGTTTTACATTTCATCCTACATTTACATAGATCAGAATATTCATGCCCAATGTTATGAAATTTAAATGTTTGTGACAGTCTGCTGTGTAAATATATTTATTTGTCACTCTCCTACTTTTTCAAAGAGGGTTCAAGTCACTCATTCTAAACTTGATGCTTTTTCTTGAAAATGCTCACAGCGATATATTTCTAGTAGTTTTCCATAAAGGCTTAATGTTCCTTAATTTCATATTGCTACTCTGTGTGTGTGTGTGTGTGTGTATTTCTTCCAAATAAACGAAATGACTCTAAAGCCCTATACTATGTTTGTCGCTTACTGTCTGCTAATCCTTCAATTACGATAATGGTAACATTAACAAGTTACTAACCATTATAAGCCAGAAACTAATGACCTTATAATTGTCTACTTCACAATTATCCCAAAAGAACAGAGCTTTGTTGTGAAATACTAAATACAAATGAAAAATCCAAATTTCCAGCAGCTCCAAGTATTTCTCTGCTAGCCTTTAATCAACATTTAATATCATGTTTGTTTTTGAAGTTCAATATTTTTCTTCCTAAGAAATACTGCTAATAATTAGGGCATTGGTTCTGTTCAAAGCTTAGGTCATAAAATGGATGGTATTTTTAGGAACAGACTTTTATTTGCTCAAAATAAAGTGAAAACATTTACCGTAAATCTGTTCTGTCCAGATTATCTATTTCCATGAAATTCTATTTCTATAGACCTATTGGTCATGAAACAATATTCTGGATATAATAGCAGATTGGGTTTTTTTTAAAGGTCCTTGTGTTTATGTGCCTGTGTGTGTGTGTGTGTGAGCGCGCATGCATAGTAGTTTTGGGAATCTTTTTAATTGTAAATATTATTTTTCTCAAACTTATTCAGAATGCTTTTGTGATGGTCATATCTGAAGTGAATCATATGATTTGATGTACCAATACATTTATTTTATGGAAAAGATCATCAACTTTTCCCCTCAAACTTTAGCCATCAACCCTGACAACTTTACTGAATTATAGAAAAGGTATCACCTCTTCTTATGGATGATGACATGTGACTTTTCACAAACCCTATTGCTATTTCTACAAATGTAGTTTTTGATGCCTCTGCACTGAAAAGGCTATATATTAATTTATTAAATAAATAGTATTTAAAAGAATGTCACTTAAAAACTCTTCAAATCTATGAAATTAGACACATTTAAACCTTCTTAATTGTTTACTTTGTCTGAAAACTTCATCCCATTTTTTATTTTTTTTTAAAAATGTCACAGTCACTTATGACTTTGCAATTGTAGTGACTATGTCTAGATCATGGTTGTCATGTTGCATTCTCGAAAAGTTAGCAACCCAAAAGCCAATTCAGAAGTCCCAAAAAATGAAATATTCATATTTTTCCCGTAACAGATTTTGTATTCTTTTTCTGAATACATTCTGAATCTGAGTAGCAAGACTACCACTTTGGAGTTTCAGACCCTACTAGTTTCTGCACATTCCTGATAGGAATAATGTGGAAGTTTGAATGGTAACAATTCCAACAGAAACCAGCAAGCATGACCTACCTTCAGATGTACAAAAACATGTTTATTTAACTGTATCTTTTGATGATTGCTAACAGTATTTTATAGCAACTGATAAAACAGCTTCTTTTTCTTTGGGTTGCAGTTTTTGGTGCATGTATTATGAAATATTGGGCATTTTTAATTTCAATAAAAGACTACAAAGAAGTATTCAGATTTGTTTTCTAAGCTTCGTGGCATAACAGGAGAAATATTTACCTAATTCCATATTGAAATACATTATACACTAAGCAAGGATCTGGGATGTAATTAGGTGCTTCTTATCTTTTGGTATTTTGTACAGAAATTGATTAGCACCTTAATCCAAAAGGATTTTGTTGGTTCTTGTTTATTTACTTTGGCTCATCGGATGCAAGACTTTGGTGCATCTGGACCCAGGCAGCTTCCTAATGCTTCCTTAGCTGATTAACGGAGGCTCATTAGTATAAATGATTGTTTCCCTATCTCTACTTGAACAAACCTAAAGCCAGAAAGATATTCTCAGTTGTACTGAGGAATAGTCTCCAAATCAGATCATGAAGACTGAAAAGGCTGAAAAGTGTATTGTTTTAATAAATTACACTTTTTCTTCAGAAAATGCACCTGCACCCAGAATCTAGTTATATTTATTTCATTATTTCTGTGTTGATTTGTCAGATGGCAGGAGGCTCCAGGTCAGAAAGCAGTAGTGGTTAATTTTTAGACAAAGTGGTTAATTTCTAAACAAAGAGAAAGGGATTTGAAAGCTCCCTCTTTTGCTCTAGAGACAATTAAATCAAATCCAACATGTTGGGACAGTTTGCAATTATTTAGTTTTGTACTGAAGGCAGTTTGTGGGTTATTACAAACCCTGATGGATGTAAGCTCATATATTCGAGAATAATCATTGTATTAATTAGCAGGGTTAAATGGAGAGGAAATTCAGAAGACTGACAAATTTCTCATTATTGTTGCTTTTGTCACCTATCTTGCGCGAGCTGCACTGGCTTCCAGTGGGCCTCCGGGTGCAATTCAAAGTGCTGGTCATTACCTTTAAAGCCTTTCATGGCTTAGGACCAGGTTACTTGCGGGACTGCCTTCTGCCATCTTCCTCCCACCATCTTGTGAGAGCCCACAGAGTCAACCTCCTCCAGGTGCTGTTGGCTAAACAATGTCGGCTGGTGGGTCCTCAGGGCAGAGCCTTCTCTGTGGCTGCTCCCGCTCTGTGGAATCAGCTGCCCCCTGGGATCCAGGTTATCCATGACCTGCCGACCTTCCATCGAGCCATAAAAACCTGGCTCTGTCAGCAGGCCTGGGGACTGTGCATCATCAGAACTAGAAGTCGAAATTATTCATTGTGTTTCACTTTGATGTTACAATCTTTTTATAAGTTGGGATAAAATTGAAATGGGATCATCATTCAGCATAGCAATACTTTACATATCTCCTCCTTATTCAAATAAAAAAAATTGTAGAAAATGAAAGGTGGGTGGGAAATCTTTTCACACGTAGCTCTATTTGGGCAGAAACCTGAAAGCAGCTGGCTATCAAATGGATTTTTTTTTTCATTAGATTAAAGTTTAAATAATGTTGGCTTGAAGATTGAATTCTGGAATTCTATTTTATGCTAATTGGGGATCAGCAATAAGAAGATTAAAACTTTTGTAGCATAGAGTAGTGTTAAAATAACAATTTCTAAGCGCATAAAAAAGATAATATTTACTTGCATGATAAAGGGACTCCAGGGACCTTAACTAATGAAAATTACAGTATTTATCTCTTCTTATTGATACACTCAGGAAAAATTTATATTACCTGGGAGGTAATATATAGAGAACCATCCTCTAGACAGTGCAGTACCTGGTCTATATTGTTGTATCCAGAGTGATCTAATTTTAGTAAGGACATTAATTTGGTTCTGCCATCCTTATGCATAGGACAATATAGGAGGACGTGCTCAACAGACTTAACATCAGCTCTACCACAAGGGCACAGCTGCTTTCTGACTGGTATCTTCTTAAATCACCCCTCTAGTAGGACTGATGGCAGGGCATTGAAGCATGCTAGAGTGAAGGCTCTTCTGTATTTTGGAATAGAGTATAGAAGTATGAGGCCACCTTCAGTCCATAATTATTGGTTTTGTTGTAAATCAGTGTAGAGATTTTATTGGCTGCTGCTCTTAGATACTGTAGATCTAAGTCAACTAACCATTGGACTACCCTAAATTGGGCCCTCTCAAGGCTGTAGTCGCCCATAGCTTCTTCCAAAAAACCCAACACATGAGATTTCTTTATCAGCTCTCTCATCCAATGGGAGATGTAAGAGTCAGTGAGCATTAAAAAGAGGTAGCTACCAGGATCTGCAGAAAAAAGCATCCGGAGCCACCATTTGAAGGTATTAATATATGCCATACATTTGACTGAACGAATGCCCAATTCCAGATAAATTGGCACTAAGCCAACACAAGATGGAAGGCCCAGGAGCTTTCTGAAGAAGGCAGCCTGGGTTAATTCAATATGGTCATTAAATCCCAGTATCCAAATAGGGATTCCATATAAAATTTGGGATAATGTAGCACAACCAGCTTTAAATCCAATCTGTTCCATACCATACCAATGATATTGTGCTCAGTCCATACAAGAAGTCTGCTCTGAAGGTATTTGGCATATAGTTTCCCAATAACTGAGAGCAGTCTTATAGAGCATAGAAACACATTAAGATGAGATGTAAATCTGTCTGTCTGTTGGTGTGTGGGCATGCGTACAGGCATACTAAGAGTCATTGAGTCAGTGAGAGTTTGGTGACATACAAGTTTAATAAATTATAATTATTATATGGAACCATTCCTGTCTGTTGAAGTATAACATTAATAAGTTGATAATACTAAAGGGTATATTTCTTCAAGTTGCAACTGATTTTCTAAATCTGAAATATTACTCAGATTGTACTGAGACAGTTAAGGTTAGGGTTAGGTTAGAACATAACATAAAGGAATTGTGTCATGCTATACTATTCTGTTATAACGTAAAGGTCTTAAATGTCCTCTCACCATAGAAAGCTTTACTGTCAAAAGATACTTAAGAAATCTTCATTTAAAAAAAAAAGTATTTCCGTCATATTATTCATAAATTTTTCCCCATATATATCTTGATTTAGGTGCAGAAATATAATTGTTGTTAAATGGTTTAGGTACCAGACTAGAAGCCAGTGAATTATGAGTTCTAGTTCTTCCTTTAGCATGAAAAAAGTCAGCCAAATCACTCAAGTCACCAATTTCACTCAGCCAAATCTACTTTATAAGGTGGTTGTTGTGGGGAAAATAAGAGGAGTAAAGAACATGAAATAAGTTCACTGCCTTGAGTTATTTATAAAAATAATAAAGGTGAAATTAAGGAAGTCTAAAGAAAATTCATATTATTGTATTTGTTTCTAAATAGAGAAGTAAAATGTTTTTATTATATAACTAGCTGATGACCCGGCCTTGCCCGGGTGTATATTTTTGGGAATGCCACCTTGCTCCCTCCCTCCCTCCTCTTCCCCTCCATCTTGCTTCCTTCCTTCCTTCTTTGTTATTTCCTCTCTCATTCCCTCGTGTCCCTCCTCTGTGTT
>JANHFQ010001515.1:95196-105980 GCA_032468035.1 Aparallactus werneri
CTCACGAAAACAACACATAACGTCACCACCACACAGCCCCTCAAAAAGCAAGCCCAAACCCACACCGATGACAGAGCACAACCACAAACAAGAAACCAGACCAAAGCTGCATCATTAGCCACTTCAAACCCCTCCAATCCACGCACGAAGCAAAATGACACCCATTTTGAAAATGTGGCACGACCACGAACACGGAGCCAAACAGCAGCAATTAGACTCACCAGCTCAAATTCCCCCGCAACTCAGACCAACCCCAGCACAGCCACACCCCCAGCCAATCAGAGCACAGCCACGCCCCCAGCCAATCAGAACATGCTTCCACTTAATCAGAGCATAGCTATGCCCCCAGCCAATCAGAACACAGCCCAACAGACATTTAAAGAAAGGAGGCAGCCGTGATCACACATTGCTCCTGGAAGCATGAAGCCTAAAGCAACAGCCTGAAGATGACGAATGACGAATATATATATTTGTACAAGATACGCAGAACAAACCTGCTTGCTTTCTCACTTATCAATCTGATCTTGTGTTTCTGCCTTTTCAAAACCTCCCTGTTCATTTCTTTTTCTATTTGGCTCTATTCCTTTTTGTAAGAACTTAAACATTTGCTTACATTTTGTCATCTATATTTGATGCCTTGCTATTTGATTACTGCTATATTGCTGTCATATCTCACTTTCTAATGGAATCATTTCATAAATATATTCTTTCTCTACAAATATTTCTGTCATTCTCTAATCCTGTTTGTAAAGAATTTAAATATGTACTTTCAATCTTCTTTTAATTTCATTTGTCTTTATCAGATCTCTTCCATGATTATTTTTGAGTTATTCCTATATTCTCTTGCCATTTTTTCTGATCTTTTTGAAAGCATCTTCCATTTCCATTTCCCCTTATTTGTTAACATTCGTGATTCAGATATCTCTTCTTGACCTTTCTTGCTTAACATTGAAAGTTTTGATTCAGTCATTTTGTGGTTCTTGTTGCTCAAGGTTTTCATACTCCATTTTTCTTTGACTCTCACGATATCTGGTTTTTAATGTCACTGGAATCATAACAGTGTATTAAATCTTCCCCCCCCCTGAAGGTATGTCCCAAGTGGAGAAAAAACACAAAGACTTTTATGAATTTGGGATAGCAAATTTTATTCTAATGGAGTAGTTTTAGAATATATTATCTATCACCTTTTAAAAATGGCAATTATCCCTTTGAGCTTTATGTGACTATAGTGATTGTGTATTTAATCACATTTAATACTGGATTATTATCTAGCATGAAATGGTGTGGTAAGAGAGAATTTAATAACTCTAAAGAAGTCAGTACCCCTGTTTGATTGATGGATTATGCATATCTGAAATGTAAAACTTTCTGATGAAACCACTCAGTTCCTGATGTAGATAATTTTTGGTATTATTTTTCCATCACAAGGAAAAAACCTATTTTTCCATTGCTCTTAATACATGTGATATCCTTTTCCTTGAATGAAACATTGGCACAATCATATTTCTCTGTTTTTCACCTTTTGTAATACTGAAATGAAGGCATGATATTTTTCAGGTGGTGGATGGAAGGACTTTTGCTAGGAGCATGAAGCTCTGTCCTGTTTCCTTTGCAAGTTTTTATTGAGTTTTGTGCAATACAAAAGGCATGAGCTAAAGGATTTTTGACCATTGGCAACTTAAATCTGATGCTATTTGTAGGACTGTTGTGAACTTTCTGTGTAGCTGAATAGAGATTATTTATTTTACATGTCCAGGCTTTCATTACTTTCAGTTTATTAGCTAGAATCTTTGTGAACAATTTATAGGCATTATTCATTAATGATATCAACCTATATTTTCATGTTAAAGTCAAATACATATTTAGTCTGATTTTAAGGTGTTATAAACCACCTCAGGAAAACCCAGATTTGAAGAGCAAGATATTAATTCTATTTTTTTTCTCATTTTTAACTTTACTGTTCAAAACTATGATGGCTGAGTGGTTAAGATGCTGATCTTGTCAGCTGGAGAGCTGGCAGCCCCGGGTCAAGATCTGAGCTCCATGCAATGGGGTAACTTCTCATTATTTGCTCCAGCTCCTGCCCACCTAGCAGTTCGAAAGCATGTAAATGCAAGTAGATTAATAGAAGAGCTGTGATGGCACAGTGGTTAGAATGCAGTACTACAGACTAATTCACTGCTCATGCCAGGAGTTCAGTTCTGACTGGCTCAAGGTTGACTTAGCTTTCCATACTTCCAAGGTCGGTCAAATGAGGATCCAGATTGTTGGGTGGCATATGTTGACTTTGTAAATCACTTAGAGAGGGCCGTAAAGCACTATGAAGCAGTATATAAGTGCTATTGCTATTGCTTACCTCTTCAATGAGAAGATAATAATGTTCCACGTGACTTTTGTGGATAGCCATGCTGGTCTCATGACCATGGAAATTGTTTTTGGACAATGCTGGCTGTCTTGGTCAAAAAATTGAGATGAGCACTAGAGTTGGCCACAATTGGCAGGGAAACTTTTACTTTTTTTGTTCTAAAACTGTAAGATGAAACTATGCATACCCAGACATATCCACGCTTCAATTATTTATCATTGGGTAGTTGGTGGAGATAAGCTCATCTCTGCATGTTACATTATTTTCTTTGCACTAAGGAAGGCTATGCACTTAATTTAACTAGTTTACTGCAGAATCCATGTTAAAAGCTTCATTTAATTAGTTCATCTCTTCTCTGCCTTTATTCTGGGGTGATAGAAAAACTGTATGAAAATAGCTACTCTGCCAATTAAGGTTAAATAATGTTAAGAACCTCTTTCTTATTCTTCTAATTACAGTACATGATATCTGTGTGGATTTGAAAATGGATTTCCTCAATATGTTTGAATGCAATAATAACTCTCCAGTAATAACTACTATCAAGTTAAGTGTGCCTTAAGAGTTACCGGTTAAAGCTTTGTTTATTAGAATCGAAAATCTTTGAGATAAACTGCAGTCATGATGATTTCTTGTAGAAGCACACTCTTTCTATAATAGCACTTACTTTCTGGAATGGTATCTTGCCAGAGATCTAAATGGATCCTACCCCACTGATGTTTAGAAAACTATGGAAGATCTGGCTACTCTCACATGTCTTGGGTGGACACCCTGTTGGATGGATTTATGTGTATATGTTTATCTGCTGGCTTCTTTTGAATATTTTTATGTTATGTGGTTCCTGCTTTTCTAACAATAAGATGCTTAGTCATCAGAGTTGGTTTTTAAATAAATAAATAAGGAGTCAGGTGGCTGTCTATATCTACCTGATTTTCTTGGTAACAACATTGAAGTGGTTTATCATCACCTTCTTATTGTTCCCAGTATGACCACTGACTTTTAGTATTCTACCTAGCCTATAAGCCTGGGATGTTATGATTATCTCTCATGCAAATAGTAATCAGGTTTGACTGCTTAGCTTTCTGAAATCAGCTTAGTGTTGCCTATTGTTCTGATGAAGAGTTAACCATGTGTTTAACTATCTTCTAATTTGATCAGAGATGTAAATGTCCTTGCATTAGATCTGTAGTATTACGTACTGTATATGATTTTGCTGAACATAATATTGTTAAGTTTCCAGCATTATGACTTATGGGCATGTCAAATTTCAATTCAAAGTTTCTCAGATATGTTCCTTTTCATTCCTCCTATTTTTAAAAACAAAAGTCAGAAGAAGATAAAGTACCAGCAAGGTGTGACCTTGAAGTCTTTAAGTGAAACTTTGAAATCAGCACACTTTAAACTAAAATAACAAGAGTGGATGCCAACCTGAAACTAAAATTCCCTGAGTACTTAAATTTGGAAAAGAAATCTGAAATGCACATATGAGCTTTCCTACCTAGGGCTCTGGAGTGTGCTCTTAGTAGAAAAGGCTGTCAGCAAACACTACAACACACTCAAAAAAACAACAACAGTAAAAGCAATTATTTTCCTTGGCATCATTGCTTTGAAAAACAACAGTGTTGTAGGGCAGGGAGCTAATGGTTCCATCTGTTGCTTGTGGTTTCTGTGATGAAAAAAAGTGCTGTTTTGCTTCATTGTCTCATGCTTGCAATAGATGGTATGAAATTACATGTCAGACTGGAGTGACGGATGAGATAAAAGAAAATTTTAAATTAGAGAAAACATCTGAGCAAGGTTCTTTCCAGTTCCTTTGTAATAGTACCATTTTGGGTCACACGATCAGGAGAGGAAGCAGGAGAGGCTTAGAATAAAAATGTCAGTAAAATTTCCAGGCCATTGCTAAATTGCCTTTATCATAAGGATGAATTGGAGAAATTATTCTGATTTTTTTTAGTAACCCCTATCCATATTTGGGTCTTTTTAAACTTTTCAAACTTGCCAGCTTTTCCAGTATGCTAAATTGAGTCCTATGCTGTTTAAGATTTTGGAAAGTGCTGGACAAACACTTTTTATACTTTCTTTCCAGACTTCTATTTGTAAGCATGCAGAAAATGGCTTCTGAAATTCTTTCCAATCTGTTTGTCACCAATGGCCATATTTTCTCCTCTGTGTGTTATTCTCTTTGTGCACTGGGAAGTTAAGGTAGGGTAGGGTACATGTACTCCTTTCTGTATCTTGGAGGACAAAGGCAAGGGCTTTAAACAGAAGTGTTGGCAACTGTCTGAGCTACTGCTTAAATACCTTTCCCATAAAGGATACATTTATGTAGGAGGAAAGAGGGGAGAGATTTTTCTGGGTTCTTTTTCCTCTGCACCCTCTAAATCAGATCCACAGCACTTTCAAACTCATTTTCCCCCTTTACTATCTTTTCTTCCTATGGTCCTCTGGAGACAATTTTGTTAAAATTAAAATCAGGTAGGGAAGAGAACAAGGCAGGTATCAGACATGAGCTTAAGAATATAAGCCTCCCAGAGTTATCCTGAGATAAGATGGATGGCCAATACATTTTACAAACAAACAAACAAACAAACAAATAAATGGAATGGAGCATTATTGCTTACATACTGGTGCTGGTAACTATTTGGAGTGATTGATAGTATATACTTGTTATTTTTTTAAAAAAAATATGCATATTAAAATGATTAAAGTATAAGATTGAGAACAGAATTTCTGTTGTTAAGCAAGTTTGTTGTTTAATGAATCATGCTCGATTTTATGACTTTTGCCACAATTATTAAACAAATCTCTGCAGCTATTAAGTGAATCATATAGTTGTTTAGTAAATCCAGCTTCCTGCATTGACTTGGCTTGCCAAAAGCTGGCTGGGAAGGTTGCAAATGCCAATCACATGAGTCGAAGATGTTGCAAGTGTTGTAAATACAGGCTAGTTGCCAAGCACCCAAATTTTGATCATGTGACTGTGGGGATGCTTCAGTGGTTTTAAGTGTAAGGACTAGATGAGAGCCATTTTTTACAGCACCACTGTAACTTCAAACAGTTGCTAAAATAATGGTTATAACTTGAGGGCTACCTGTATATATGTTATGTGTTCAATGAAGTAATTCCTTATGCCTAATTTTGTTTCATCAGTATCAGAACTAAGTGCCTGGATATATAATCAGTATTCTATATGCATCATCATCTGAAGTTTTGCAGTTTCAGTGAACATTTGACATTATCTTCTGGTTCATTTGCAGACGCAGCTGGAAGTTGGCATTAACTGTCTGACAAAATTTTAGAAGAATGTAATAAATCATCTTAAAAATGTATTCTTTTAAGAAAACTCAATCAAATTTTCAAATACTGATTGGATTGGAAAAAACCAACTCTGTGAATGAAAGTGATTTTTCCATTAGTTAACTGGTGAAATTAGCTTGTAATGTGAGTTTTACATTAGTTAGCTTGTTTTGAAACTTTAATTTAGATTTTTGGAAGGTTGGTGTTTGTGGGGTGGAGAGCCTGAAGTGAGAATTTGCAGCCTAGTCAATTTCTTGTTAACATTTTGGAAGTTTTTAAAAACACAGTTGTCCCTTCTGATTATATCAAGTCACCTGTATTTTTGTAGTTATTATTTCTAATTTTATATTTATGTTTTGTTGTTTTTCTATTTTATAACTGATACTGTGGATAACTCATACTGTTGAGTTACTTTATGTAAGCCACCAACAGCCTCTAGGCTGAGGCAGGGTAGAAATATGAAAAATAAAGAGAGAAAAAAGGATCCCTCTTTTTATTACAGATTCTTCAGAAATTTAAGACATATATAATCCTAAATCTGTCAACCCATAGAAACTCACCCCAAATTTTCTTGGATGTTTTATTCAAGCTGATCTAATAGGAATTATATAATTATTTGTGTGAAGAATCAACAGATTCTTATACAACAATAAGCTATATGCATGGAAAATAAATATTTGAAATGTTAATTTAAGTCAAATAGCAATAGAAAAATACTAAAACATTGTTTACCAACTGTTCTCTTGTGGTGTTATATCTATATACTGAATAACAGGCTAGCAAAATAAATATGACAACTGTCTTAATAGAGAACTTGCACCAATAATATATATCTTCTAATAATAATGAAGGCAAGCATCCAATTCACCTTGTTTTCTCTAACTAATGTATATAATGAATAGCATTTTCATTAATATGTTAAAATGTAAACAAGCAAAAGCTGTGCTAATTAACTATATTTAGTACCTTAAACTAAAAATCTGGTATGCATCAGATCTGAAACTGAGAAAGTACTTCAGTATAAAGCAAAGCTACCTTCCTTCATTTCATCTTTTCTTGGATTTGCATCAAGCTATGAAGGAAATACATATTTGTGTGAAGCAGGTGCCAACATGTTGCAACAAGGTTCCTCGCTGTCAGTATCTCCTTAACTTATATATTTTGCTGGGATTCATTGGCTATCATGCAAGCCAAGAAAAAGGCATAACTTCTTTAAGAGTTGTGTGTATGTGAATATTTATTTATTTATTTATTTATTTATTTATTTATTTATTTATTTATTTTATGTGATTTATAGGCCTCCCATTCCCAACGGGATTCAGGGCGGTGTACAACAACAAAATAACAATGTATACAATTTTAAAACAGTTAAGAACAATAAAATATTTCTTCTGATGTACCTTTTTGGTTCTGGATTTGAACCACAACGATCTTCCAAAGACAAATATTTTAACCTAGTTTCCACCCAGATCATCATTTGGAATTTGTTGTGCCACAGTTTCAACCAGTGGTCTCTACCGTAAAGTTAGCCTGGAAGATCTCAATTTTACAATAACACTGAAGGGAGCAATTAATCAACCATGGTAAAGGGGGGTTGGATGTAGGTTTCTGGAGAAGAAATGAAGAGGCAAGTGTTTGTTTTTCTTTTAATTTCCTTTCTTTGCAAATAATATCTCTCATTCCTGCTGTGGAGAACAGCTTCAAAATTAGGAACAGAAGGGAATTAGAATAGAAATATTTCCCTGTAGCTATACAGTTGCTTTAAAAAAAATCATGATGACATTCTGCTCTCCCTGCCAACATTAGGAGCAAAGACAGCATGCCTTTTAATATCAGTTCTCAGATATCACAGTTGGAGAAAAATATTTCCCTAATTTTCTGCTTCTGGGCTATTAGTGCAAGGTAGTTGCTTGGCTTCTCTGAAAATAAAATATTGGTCTAGAAAACTAGCCAACCTTGGAAAAAACTAACCAATGTCATGTCTGGTTAGTTTTAGAATGGGAGGCTGTATGAAAACCAGGCTAAACAAGGAATTTCCCCCTCCCCCCAGAAAAATCCCAGGAAAGGTTGGGGACAAGCCACTTCACCATTCTTGCCAATATTGTGGAAGTTTCTGTGAAATCACTGAAAACTGATTTTTGCTTGAAGGAGACTTTACTTTCCTCTAAATTCCATTTTTTGCTCTTATCTGGAAAAAAACTTTCCTACCCTTACCCCTGCCACTACCCACATTTAGTTAATGAGCTGATTACAATGTTCAGTAGTTCATTTTCATAATTTCTGGCAAGGTTTTATATACAGGCGAAATGACAGCAATTAGCATGACATAGCTAGGTGACACCATTCTTTACTAAATGAAAGAAAAACATATATGTGGTATGTATGTAAAATTAAAATAAAAAATGTGAATGTGTGAGATGAAGGGGATAAACAATGTTCTACAAATTTCTTCACATTTTGCAATACAGCTCTCAATAAGACATAGGGCTGACAACTTAAACATAGGGCTGACAATTTGACATTCCTCAAATTTGTGTTATTACAGTTGGTTGGACAAATATACATGTGCATGAAAAACATTACATTGATAGGAGGTTAACAATAATGAAATCATTCTCATTTGTTGTGAAATTTTGGCAAGGAACTCTTATTTGAGTAGAAGCTGTCATAGCTCGGGGGTGGAACTACAACATCTTCAGAGGTGGTATTCAGCCAGTTCTGACCAGTGCAGGAGAACCGGTAATGATAATTTTGATTGGTTCAGAGAACCGGCAAATACCTCTGATTGGCCCCTCCCCTCCCCTTCCAGGAGTCTCCACACCCCACCAATTTCGCTGCCAGGAGGCTTCAGGGAGGCTTTCTAGGCAAGAAACAGAATGCAGGGGGATGCAGTGGCCCACCCAATCACATGATCACATAGTCACACCCACCAAGCCATGCCCACAGAACCGGTAGTAAAAAATTTGAATCCCACCACTGAACATGATTATTTATACACTCCAGTTGGGTACAGACACACTTAGTTGAACCATAGTTTATTCAACCTTGTTTTGGATTTGGACAACACACTGATTCATACACATTCACATAACACACTAGGCAAACATATACTTCCTATTTTACAATTCATTGTGTTCCTTGAGCACATTCCTGGAGCAGCATTAGTGTGACATATGGAAGAAAACTTTGTATATCTGTGAGGAAAGCCAAACTACTTTGGATAAATCCCAAGCATTTATTAACAAAATTCTATGATGTAACATCGTAACTAACCATTTTGCTACCAATTTTCTCTGCCCTGTTGCAAAAGAAAGAAAAAGATACCGGTAATCAAAGAATGACTATTGACTTGTGAGATAGTAAAGAATGGCTTCAATTTATTTTCTTTGATAAGACATCAGCAATATGCATGCCTCTGTGCTAGCCCAGGTTTTTCCAGTCAACATCATTCTGAAATCTCCTCTTGAGGAAACCTCATTGATCAAAATTCTGTTAGAGTAAGGGGAAAGACTGTGCTGAACTGAGGCAAGCTATAGACTTCATTAAGCATGCAGAACATAAACTGCTGACACAAAGCAACAGTGAATGTGTGGAACAGCAGAGGAGAGAAAAAAAGCAAAGAAATAAAGAGCAAAGGAGATGAGGCAGGGAGAAACTCTGCTCTGTGTTCCTCTATTATAATATCTTTTTATATTTCCTAGCTGATATATACTGCACAGCAATACTTACTTTTAAACAACCATAGACTGTAACAAATACATTTAAATTTTAGTTTTTAAAAATACATTACCAGTCAAACAAACAGCCTGCAGTGAAAATATGTGGAAATCTAGCATAGATTTTACACAAAACCGACTCTTCGTTCTAATACTGAATATTCATGTGCCATTACCCCCACACATAAAACTCCCCACAAACCCCGCTGCCAAAATAGCTGGTCTTCTCGTATTCATTTTCCTAAAAACTCAAATGGCATTGGTGTGTTATTTCAGGTGTGGAGGCAGTAATTTTTCCTTCAGTTCAGATAGGTACAGTTTTGCTCAGAGGAAATGTTGTTATTAAATATAGAAGACTAGATAAATTTAAGAACTAGTTAATTTTGATAACTGTCCAGTTATGTATGTTTCTTTTCTACAGAAGGTGCAAAAGAGAGTGATGGCCCTACAGTTCTGATGGTTTGGTTTTACCTTTCATTCCCCATTCATGCCCAGTTGTAAGACTGAAGCTATGATTATCCAGAAGGTATCTTAATAGAGATAGAGAATAAAGAAACTATATGTTGTTGCTTTCTCATGATCTCCTAGCAATCTTTGGTACTACTGGTACTGAGCATGTTGATCTGTTTCTGGGTTTGGAAATTGGGTTATAGTCCCATAGTTTCTCTGTAGTTATTTAGAGGCCATGTCAGAATATAGCTTTCAGCAACTATGCCATGGTCTCATGGTAATCAATATGTTGGATTCCATGTAGCTACAGACTCTCCCTTAAAACATTGTTAGAAATGTTTTGGAACGAAGTTATGACCTTATTCATTTGCTTGTCCAAGCAGATCAAACAGACAATTTCTTCCAAGTCCTTTATGAGGCTGACATCTGATGGGGCCTTACAATGTTTTTTTCTTTCTCAATAGCCTTCCTCACTCCTTGGAGCTGGGGTTAGGAAATCTGATTGGCTTCATCTCTCTTAGACTTTAGGAAAGCTATAAAGACCTATCTGCTTGATATAATTGAAGGTGGAGTCTGCAAGTGCATGGCTTATGCTTTCCAATTTTTACCTTAATTTTGATTTAAAAATATTTAGAGTTCTTTCATCTTTCTTGTGGACATTACTTTATTAGCTACCATATTTTTCAGAGTATAAGACACACTTTTTTCTCCCCTGAAAGAGGATGAAAATTAGGCTGCGTCTTATACTTCGAATGTAGCCCCACCCACCCACCATTTTTATCCTCGTTGCCATACCTGTTACTTAGAAAATCAGCTGCATGGTGCAAACAGCCTTTCAGCCCCAAAGGCTCGCTCACAACAGCTGATTGGAGCTACTACATCCACCGCTAATCAGCTGCTGTTCATGCTGAATCAGGCTGGCTGAAACTGAAGCAGATTTTTTCCCTTTGTCTCCT
>JANHFQ010001518.1:370695-383521 GCA_032468035.1 Aparallactus werneri
CATCCTTCCGAGGTAGGTAAAATGAGAACCCAAAATGTTGTTGGGGGCAATATATGCTGATTCTGTAAACTGCTTAGAGGGGGCTGGAAATTCCCTTTTGGGTGGTATATAAATAGTGCTATTGCTATTTATATTTACTTTATTGTTTTTATATATTTCATTTATTTCATCTTTTACAGTTGGCAAGCTTCACTACAGGATTCAGGCTAGTAGAAAGATGGGGTATAAATCAAGTAGATAAATAATAGTTCTTTTAGGAAAAGGTCAAGGCTGCAAAAATTGTTCAATACGCTAACCCAAATACAACAGATAGGTAATCTTAAAAAATGTAATTTTGAGGTACCTGTATGTTTTTTATGTTAAGTTATATGACAATAACTAAACAACTTTGTCTGTACTCCCAAAAAAACCCCAGCCATTTCTAGTTAATCCTTGGATGGAAGACCACGAGAAAATCTCATGTTTGCTTATATTGGAATGTAGATTTAATAATTTTCTAAGAAGAAACTTTATGAGACACCCCAATTAATGCTATATATACTTGGTTGAATATGACGCCAGCGCCTCCTCCTTCCCCATCCTTTCACGTGTATCCTGGGTCCTTCAGGGTGAGATGGTTTTAGAGATACGGATAGAAATGCCGGGCCAAGTCGAAAAAGCATCCGACAAAGGTCTTCCTTTCGCTCTGAAAGAGGCGGGCAAATTCTGTCTAGTATGTGTAACCATTAAGGCTACTGCAGCTCTGCAAAACGCCTGCCTTTTATAACCGGGATTCTGAAGGCAGCCGGTTAGGAAGGCGGCCGAAGAAAGAGGAATTCACGTGCTGAATTCCGTTAAAAACTAAACCGTGTCTTCCCAAGGTGTCATCTCTGTCACTGGATAAAACGAGGAGGGCGACTCAAGACAGCGAGCACCTCCAGCCCCAACGAAGTGAAAGAAGAAGAAATGCGAGAGCAGCGCCCGCCCGCGTCTCTTTTCCGCCCCCGAACAGTGCGCTTCTCCTAAAGGCCTCTTTGGTTTGACGCGCCCGCCCGCTCTGCCTCTTTCCGCGGCGCCCCTCCCATGCCCGCGTTCAGGAGCGACGGAAGAGGCGGCCATCTTGGGCTCCCTCGCCGGGGCTGTGCGTGTGCGAGCGGGGAGGGGGGGGAGGGAGGCAAGCCAAGGCTGGGGTAAGGGAGTGACTCGCTCCTTTGCGGAAGTGGTGCCTTCCCTCCCCCAGAGTGGAAGGAGGAGAGCAAGAGAGAGGCCCGCGGGGTCGTCGGCACCTTTCCTCAACGGCGTCTCAAACCCGTGGAGGATGGCAGGGCGGCTCCCGGCCTGCGTGGTGGACTGTGGCACCGGGTGAGCCCAGAGAGAGAGAGAGAGAGAGAGAGAGAGAGAAAGGGAGAGAGATGAATGGGCGACTGGGCGCGCGGCAGCGGCGGTGGCTGACAGTTGGCTTCCAGCGCCGGAGAGGGCGGGGAAGGGAAGCGGCCGGGCTGCCGCTGCCTTTCATTGGGGCGCGTGGAGCGAGACGGGGCTTCTCTTGCCGTCTCTTCTCTCTCCCCCCCCCCTCGCTCGCCTGGCATGGGAAGGCTTCCTGCCCCTCACTTAGCCACCCACCTACCTACCCCCTTTATCCATGCAATTTGGGGGTGGTAGGTGTGTATGTGGGGGAAGGGTATTCTGCCCGGCAGTTCTTTCTCTGCCTTTCGGCGTCGGCCGTCAAAGGCGAGGTTTTTGTGGGCAAAAGGGGCGAGTCACGCCCTAAACTGCCCGGGTTCAAACCGTTCTCCTCTCCCCCCACCCCCCGCTTTCCAATCCTGCGGGAGGCTTTGGCCTTTGCCAGAAGGATGGCTTCGTTGTCTCCTCCTGATAAAAAGTTCACCGAGGTGGCCAGCGGTGTTAATTCATTGTGTGCTTTGCGAGGATGACAGAGCACCTTCGGCGGCTGGGAAGGAGACCCTTTTGGGCCGCTGAGTCTAGCATTTCCGAGACCCTTTCCCCCCCTCCTCCTCTTGGAGGGAGGAAGGAGGGTTGCAAAAGAGTAGGTTGTTGCATCGGTCCAGGCGTTTTTCCTGCATTGCTGTTAAGATGCAATTTTGGAGAAGAACCATCTGCAGTCTTAATTTCGTTCAGGAAATTGCCATCTTTGGGGGGGGGGTTGTGGAAAAAAAAATCAGGGCCAGCCTTTCCCGGATCAAACTGGCCTGGGTATAATTTTCAACTAAGTTCAGTTTACTGGGACGAGGGGAGCCTTCAGATTGGTGACTTCCTTTTGCAGTGCCATGATTTGTCCATATGTGCCATTTATTCAGCACTACTTCTCTCTGTGTGGGTGGGAAAAAAAAGTCTGCCCTCTCTAATGAGCAAGCGCAGAGGAACTTCCTTAGTTTTGTCAAAGGCACTTCCTCCTTTCAGCCTTTTATACCTTATAAGGCAGTTTTCAGTGACAAACCTGAACCCAAATCCTTTTGACAAACCACTTTTCTTATTTTGTAATTATTAATAAATGTGCAGAAAAGGCAATGTTGCTATTTTTTAACATGCCTCTTATAGGAAAGAACTTCAATGACATTTCTTTCAGGGAAGAGCAGGCATGGAGGATAGCAGTGGAGGTTTATCTAGGAAGCAAAGACTTCCTGGTACATGGGTACTTTATGGCCCTCATTACAGTTTCTTAAGGAACTGGGTTGAGGCGACTTCATTTTGTGCTTTCACTTTGCTTCATGCTAATAAAGATGGGTTTCCTAGAAAAGTCTGCATGCAAGTTGGTAGTTGCAGCAGTAGCTCAATATAATTGCAAGTGAAATGCTTCTAACTAATCATGCATCCATCAGCCCTATTTTTCTGTTTAAAAATGGTTAATTACATTTTTAAAAATATTTTGAGAAATGTGTCATCAAACAACATTCTTTGGAAATTGTGACCTTACCTTTCCATTTGAAAAACAAACCCAAACCTAAACGTATCTACATAAGGAATATGATTGCGATAGTTCACTTAAATGGAGCACAGAATATACAGTTGGATGTAAAACAGCAGTAAATTACAACTTGTACCGGTTGCTGTTCTGCCTGTAGTAATTTACAAGATATGTGTAGGTACTGTACATTGAAATTACAATACAGTGTTCATTGTAATGCACTAATTAAAGAACATGTCCTTTTTTCATACGAAGCTGTTTTTGCATCTTGAGAGGCTAACTGTACCAATAGGGATCTCTGGTGACATGTTTCATTTGTAAATGAAAATGATGGGGAATAATCAAAAGAGAGAAAAGGATTTAATTTTAGATTCTGCAAAGGGGGCTATCAATGAATGCACAGTCATTGGTGTGCAAAGTGCAGCATCTTTTAATTAGTAACTATGATTACACAATTACTAAATTGAAATGTGTCAGTGGCTCTGAAAAATCTGGACTCCGAGATCACAAGCTTTAAAACATTAGATCTGAACATTAGAGAATTAGAATTCTAATATGTTTAAGGATGCATCTTTTTAATAATCTGTTTTAGTATCACTGCATAGAGACACTATTTCTTGAGGCAGTGACTACGGTATATACCCTAATTCTATATGTGCACATGTAAATTTGCAAGTTTGCACTCTATTCTGCTAGTCTTACACATTGGTCTCAAAATATAAGGGGAACAGATTGGAATATTAAAGGGAAAAGGCTGGATATTTAGCCTGTTATGCTAATATAATGCACAACTTGAAAATGTTTTAGAATTGCTTTAGAAAATTTGCCACATATATTTATGCCTTAGTAACTGGATGCAGCTATAAAGATTTAAATAATTACTAGTTTCCAGTGTTGGTTAAAATGTTTCATTATAGTATTGTACACTTTTTGCAAATGTGTTATTACATTTATGATTGCTGTAGTTCACAGTTAAAAGTGCGAAAAAGAATTACAGGTAGTCCTCAACATATGAATACAGTTGAGCCCAAAAGTTATGTTGCTAAGTGAGAAATTGGTTAAGTGAGTTTTGCCCCATTTTGCAGTTTTTCTCACCACATTTGTTTAGTCAATCACTGCAGTTCTTACATTACTAACATGGTTGTTAAGTAATTCTGGTTTCCCCATTGACTTTGCTTGTCAGAAGGTTGCAAAAGAGGATTACATGACTCTGGGACACTGCAACCATCATCAATATGAACCCGTTGTCAAGCATCCGAATGTAAATCACGTGACCATGGGGATGCTGCAATGGTCATAAGTAAGAAAAATGGTCATAAGTCACTTTTTTCAGTGCAGTTGCAACTTTGAACGGTCATTAAATGAACTTGTGATTTGAGGACTATCTGCAGTGGCTTCCAGGGCACTTATATTTTGTAGCATTCACTTTATGTCCAAGAGATGTATTGGACAAAACTAATGCAATAGGAAGTATTTAGCAAAACTAAAATACTTCCTATTATATTAAGAATACATTGAGGTTCCTGAAGTAAGTGCATGGGAAGTCTTAAAATGTGACACCGTGTCTGTTGAAGTAAAAAGTTAGAATGTGATTGGCTTGACATGTTGAAGTATAGCTTAATTCAGACATATTAAATCAGGTTTACTATATAAGTTTAATTATGGACTCGATGATATTAAACTGGTCTGCTTTAATTTGGAATCCTGCATTTATCAGGATATCTATGACATAAAAGTCTGCCTCTAATTCTGGGATTGATGACATAAAAGTCTACTTCAACTTCTGGGATTCTGGGATTGCAAAATACTGTTTGAATATTTGTGAATGATTTCAATATGTACCTAAATGTGCTTATTGAATTACATTTAGAGAAAAGTAATTTCTGAATTTTCCATATTTTATAAATATATTATAAAATATAACCTTTTTCATCTGGATATCAGGATGTTTAAGCGTGCTTATTATGGGTTGTTGTTGATTTATAATTTGAATTACTTTTGAGATGAAACGTGATATATTACTAAATATGTTTAAGATTGTAGTTGCATTAAACAAGAAAACATGTTGCATGTTTATCAATATATTTTATAAAAATTGTGTACTTGGATGCTTATGCACAATTTCTGCTAATTTTAGTGCTTTTAAATATGTGATCAAGTTCAGAATTGTTATACATGATAAAATAATAGCTGTAGAAACAATGGAGTTAGTAAAAACATGAATCAAAAGTCTTATAAGTTTGTATCTTTAGGCCAAGCTGCACAAGTGATGTTGCATTGTATGCTTAAGGACCATACTCCAGAAATAGAAAGGCAGGACCCCAGTGTGGTAAATGGTTTTCAGGAGTAAAATAGTGCATAAAGCTTCTTTGTAAATTCATTACTAAGAATTCACTTTTTGTACTCCTGCTTTAGGCCTCAGAACTTTTTCAAGACACCATAGAAATATTCCACTCATAAAGCTACATATGTATTCCCAGTAGATAATATGGAATGGTTAAAATAAGATTGAAAAAAAGTTGGGTGGTTATCATTTGGGCTTCCTAATAAATTTAATTTCTTCCCAGTAGTCTACACATTACCAAAAATTGCCTTGGTTTAGGAATCTGGACTTTGGATGATTTTAGGGATATTGTACACAGAAAAGCAAGAAGCACAGAAGACGTGAAAGTTCATTGTATGTCAGGAAAACCATATAATATCTTACATAGACCTCTATGTAAGTGCCTCTAGCTAGTGAGAAATAGTTTCCCAAGCATTGCTTACTAAGAACTAGTATGAGTTGTTATGCCTGAATAGTTATAACTAACAATTACTGCAAAAGAGTTTAGGAAGACACTTAGAACTTGATATCATAAACTAAATAGGTCTCCTGCCTAAATTGCTTTTTTTGAACATTACAGAATGAATAGGAAATGTACCTCACTGAGTGACTGAGCTAGTCACTCCACCCAACCTACCACAAGGCATGGTTATAGGGAAAAATAGAAGAGCATGTGCTTCTATGCTACGTTGAGTGTTTGGAGGAAGTTGGGGTATAAATCTAACACACTTATATCCTCTCTTTTATGCAGTACAATAAATTCATTGTTTAGCAGCCTGTTCCTTTTAGTGGATATAATGGATTATATTTATGTACAGGGATTACCCCCAAAATATCAGCCAAGTTTATTGCTTTACAGTCTGATTTGAAGAAGGCAGCTAAACATATATTAATTTTACATACTAATAGGAGAGAATGTTACATAATTTGTGGTTATTTAATTTGTGTGTATAAAGAATTTGTAAAATCAATAAGTACGTTTAATAATATAAAAATATAGCCAATTAATGATAGTGTAGTATTTGTAGTATTTTAATGATAGTAGTTCAGCTATAAATATATAACAGCACAAGTTTCACATGCATCCTGCTTTTCTAAAATTTGTTATTTTCATCATTTTTATCAGGTATTTATTTATTATTTATTTATTATTAAAATTTCTATGCCGCCCTGCTCCCAAAGGGACTCTGGCAATCAGTTAGCAATGTTACAAAGCACAATTGATTATCCAGTATCTCCAGATATATTGAAAAAAAAATCCTTGGTGGAGGTTCAAAAAACTCAAGATTATGGCCTCTGCAGATGTCCCTGATGTTGAGATTATTGCTATATTTATTTCTTTACATCACACCTTTATTATTTCTATAAATAACTTAAGACAACAAGCATAATACTCCTTCCTCCTTCTATTTTCCCACAACAACCACCTTGTGAGGTGGGTTTGGCTGAGAGAGAGTGACTGGCCTAAAGTCTCCCAGCTGCTTTTTCAATCTAAGGCAGGACTAGAACTCTTAACGATTTCTAGCCTGGTGCCTTAAATCAGGGGTGTCAAACTCACTGCCCATGGTCCAGATGCATCACACATTGGCAACCCCCACCCCTGATTTAGTGAAGGGGAAAAAAGTTGTGATATGTCACATGATGACAACGTGTCATTACGAGTTTGACACCCTTGCCTTAGACCATGCTGAAGTCAATAGCATTCCCAGTGCATCTGAAAGCAAACTGGGAAGATTGCATTATGTAATCCATAAACATAAATAGCAATAACTTTAATGATCCTTTAAAGAGTTTGTTTGCTTATCAGGTCAACCTGCAGTAAAGGATAGTTTATTTTATTAACATACATTTAAAATAAACAATGGCTTCCCTAACAAGGGCAAATGAAACTACTTTAAGAATTGTGCACAACATGTGAAATAGGTCCCTTGCTATGCATGAAGCCTGTACAGAACTACTTTTTTGAATCATTAAAGCAGCTATATTTTCAGGCTTGCTGGGAACAAACCAAAGTGTTTCTGTGCATCCATGCACTTGGAATCAATTAGGAGTACTTTTTGAAGCAGCTGTAAAAGCTTTTTAAACAATTGCTTTGTCCATATTACTTGTCAACATACAATAGTTGTCAATATTCCCCAACATTGATACGTTGTGTAGAATTCCTTAATAATTGTTTTAAAAACTGACAATACATAGAATACATAGTGCAATATATAGAGTCAAGTAAAACCTATTATAGGGTGAATAACCATAATAAAAAAGTGTTCAGTAAATGAAGCATTCTGCAGAGTTCATTCCTGAGCTTATTTGCCTCCTTCAATAAAATGTGATTTCAGATCTGGTACAATGTAAGAGGGGCTCCACTTGGTAGACTTCTATATCCGTAACCCACTTCTTTCTGTGAACATTTTCTTATTTGCTAGCTGGGAATGTGAAAGTTGTAGTCCAGCAGCAAGTTGGGAAGATGTTAAAATGTGTCTGGACAGGCTGGACAGTCATTCAGATGAAACTCACACATATGGAAGTGAATAGGTCTGTTACTTCCTGTCACTTGAATTATTGCTGCTTTACAATTGTCTCATTATAGTACTGACATAGTTTGGCATGCATTATTGTATGCACATTCTCTCCTGTCTTTCTCAGATCTTAATTCCAATGTAATTTCATAGGCTGAAAATACATTTTGGTGGTTTTTTAAAAAAATATAACACTCCCTCCACCCCCAATCTCCTCTTCTGCTTCAGTGTCAGCCCAAGTCAACATTCAGAGCAATTGACCAGACTGATTTGAAACGCCCTATGCTAGAACTACCAGATATGGACTAAAAAAATCCAGGAATCAACCAAATGCGGTTGATCCAGGAATCAACCGCATTACCAGATGTGGTAATGCTACCATTTGCTATAACAATCAGTGACAGCCATTGATAAATTTATTGTTTTAGTTTTTAGTTTTGAGTAAATTGCAATTTTTAAATTAATTGGCCTCTACAAGTATACATATACTGGAGCCATAAGCTTATGTATAAAAATTATTTGAAAAGACTAATACTTGTTGCAATAGTAATTATTGAACTGAGTAAGCCTGTGGTTTTTCTACGTAGTGTTGCCTTTATTCCCTCTTCCTTGTTTATAAATTCCCTGTTTATAAATTAACAAAGGGTTATTTGTCTGCAACCTTGAAGTATCAGTTTCTTCTTCCAACTTCACAAACAGCAGAGTTGTAGTTCCTTATTTTAAATCATCATTAGTTTAAGTACGGTACTTAATCAAGTAAGAAGAAACCTGCAGACCAATATGCACCATCACAGCCAACAATTACCATATTTGAAAAGGTATTTTGGTGAATGTTTTAAAGCAAAGCCTTCTTTTTAATAAATGAAGTAGATACCGTATTGTTTGTATTGTTTATATGAATCTCACATTTACCTAAATTAATTTTCAACTGATTTGAAAATTATTTGAATTATGTCACCTTGTCCTATATATAACTTCAGAGCAGGTATTTGTTAGTTACTATTTAGCAATGCTTGAATAATATTTGAATTCTAAACATGTTATTTCTTCAATAACATTCTTAGCTATAATTTGTCCATTGAATTTTTATTAAGTAGTTATATTGGAGAATTTTGAGTTTATAATACTAAACCATTAATAGTGTGATTAAAAACTATAAACATAACAAAAGTAAAAGTGAATAAATAACTATACAGTATATTATCACTGGTGCCAATTCAAGAATCAAATAACACTTAACTTTTGAAAGCCCAGTGGAAAGTTTTGTCTTAAAAACTTTTAAAAAGCATGAGCACCAGCTGGACCTCTGTGGAAGTGAGCCAATTTCCTGAGGTGCAGTCCACCACAGAGAAGAACTTTTCCCAGGCCTCTGCCATTAGCACCTCTTGAATCTGGGAAACACCCAATATTCCCTGTTGGGATGAGCACACTGGACAGGCTGGTTCTATTTGGAGGACATGTTCCTGCAGATATAGGGCTTTTAAGGTTAATAACCACACTTTGAATTGCAACTGAAGCTAGTGCTATTCTGCAGTATCAGTGTTATGTGCTTGCAGTTGTTCTCATCTGCTAAAGTGGATCTATACCAGGGCTGTGAAACCTGAGGCCTCTGGGCCAGATGCATCACACACTGGCCATGCTCATGTCTGGTTTAGCAAAGGAGAAAAAAGTCACATCACGTGATGCCGCTGTGAGGAAACGAGTTTGACACCCCTGATCTGTACAAATTGCAGTTTCCAAATAGTTGCAGTAGTCTGTTGTGATGCTAGGAGTGTGAATAAGCATCACCAGAGCCTCTTGCAGGTATATAGATTTAAAGCTGGTAAATCAGACACAGTTGGTTTGTTAATTAACAATCATGTTATTGTTCAATGAAATCAAATGAATTAGTGGCTAGGAAAAAAAGTTTAAAACATCCACAATAGAAATAAAATTAGTATTAAAAAACTGATGGCAAAGATACCTGCTTTCTAGATCCATGCCTCTGCTGGCTAACTAAAGCTACCTGGTGGTGATGGGAGGTCATGGTTATAACAGCAGTGAATTCGTCCTTAGATGAGGAGGTTGTTCTTCCACCTCTTGAGGAGGTACTGGTTCATCCTGTCCTCAAGAAATCATAATTGGACCTTACCATACTGGGCAATTTTGAGTGCTATGCAACCTCTTCCTTCTGGTGAAGGTAACTGAGAAGGTAGTTACAGAGCAGCCTCAGGGAACCCAGGATAAAGTGGATGAATTGGCCCCCTTTCAGTCAGGATTCAGGCCTGAGTATGGGTCAGAAATGCCATTGGTTCATTTTCAGTGACCTCTTACGAGGGCAGGATTGGGGATCTGCATCCATCCTTGCCCTGCTTGCCCTTTTGTTGGTCTTAAGTACCATGGGTCATTATATCCCTCTGGGTTGGCTCACAAGGTTGGAGATAGGTGGCACAATGTTGTACTGGTTCACCTTCCTCCAGAGTCAATTCCAGTTGGTGCTGATTAGGGAGATGTCTCACCCTTGGTCCCTAGTATGTGCAGGATTTTTGCTCACCCTTGGTCCCTAGTATGCTGCAGGATTTTTGCTCTGTGACTGGTGCAAATTACAGTGGCATGGGCAGTTATATGTACAGCTGGAATGACACATGTTACACCTCTGCTCTGTGAGCTGCATTAGTTGCTAGTTTGCTTCCAGGCTTAATTAAATACGTTGATTTGACCCCTAATGTCTTTTATTATTGGGGTTGGATTATATGAGGGAGTGAGTCATGTCTTTTCCCAGTTAACTTCTGCTCATTCCATGAGGTGGGTCCTATCTGCTAAGGAACTACACCTGGTGGGACCCAGAAGGCAAGGCTTTTCTGCCAAGGCCCCTGCCCTTGGAACATCTCCCCAGGGTGAAATTGGCTCCATCTTTGAAGTCGTTTTAGAAGTTCCTCAAAAGCTTTGGAGCATCACTTGACCATCACCATCAGCATTGACCAATCAGTCAATTGCAAAAGGCAGCTTTGCTTGTAACACCTTACATCCTTGTAACACCTTACTTGTAAGATGTTACAAGCAAACTTTATGCCTTTAATACTATCAAGCAACAATATGTGCTTATCTCAGATCCTTACCAAGTGGATAAATAAGTGGATAAAAATGCCAAATCCAGTCTAAACATCTGGCTGACTGTTTGACAAACCATAATAATGTTTTTAATTGTAGATTTAATAAAAAAACAAAATACTTTATGATCTTTATTGTACCTGTCCCAGAATCACAGTTTATGAGATGAGTGGCATGGTAAATGATAAAAATAACAGTTCAAAACAAACATGGATTGATTAAAAAGAACAGAATCATTCTGTTTTCAGCATCTTTCTGAATGTGATCAGGGAGGGCCAGCTTGATGCTACAGTGAGACTGTTCCTCAAAAATGGTACTTAGGAGAAGGAATGTATCCTGGAGAAATAGCAACACTGTTTGTTAGAGTTGAAACTCAGCTCCAACTTGTCCTATTCAGACTTTCACTGCCTTTAAAGTTTGAGTAAGGAGTTCCACAGCATCTCTGGCCTGACCTGGAATACACAACAGATGACCTCTTACCATGGACTGAACAGTTAATCTGTCCCTGTAGTCTCATGTGTTTGTTAAAAAGTGGGAAAGAAAAGAATAATTCCTAGTAGCATAGTGGCTATTTAATTATTTGTTCGTGTGTTTCCTTTGTATTGAATTGGAAACAATTGGAATATTTTAAAGCTTATCCTTTCCTTGCAGTGTAGCCTGATTCAGTTCTTTAACTTAAAAATCTAGGAAGGTAAAAGGAACTATTTATCTGGTCCTGCAAAATGGCTTTGGAATACTTCCAACTCTGAATTGGATATAATAATTTACTCTATAAACAAAGTTTAATATTACTTACTCAGAAAATATGAGATTAAAATATATTGCCAATAACAGGTCTGCCAGATAATTAAGACTAGTGTTTGTAATTAAATTGGAAATTAAAATGTCCCATGATGATACTTCAAAGAATTGTATGTCTTTTTCAGCATTTAAAATAATGCATTGAGATTAAAAAAATCCTTATATATATTTGGTTAGGTGCATCTTTTTCTTTGAAAAAAATCTAGATCTATGTATTGGTGAATATCATCATTTCTCCTGTTCTACTTGTCCATTATTTTCTTGCACAATATAACTTGATATCTGTCTTATTCTGAATGAGAAATTACTGTTTAAAATGAACTTTAAATCTTTGAACAATAAAATAGTAAAAGAGCAAATAGGCTTGGTGTTAGGTGTCCTCAATGTCTGCCAATAACCATGTTTATTTTCATGATTCATTCTTCTACATTTTTGCTAGAGTAGCTATGAATATTTTTAGATATGCTGAACTGTGCAGTATAGGGTTTACTGGAAATACATACAAGATTTTTCTTCTAATCCTTAAAATATTTTGCAGAGGATACTTTCCTTCACAAGATGCTAACTTTTGCATAGCGAATAGTATTCTGTTTTAGTTTTCCAAATTTATCATTTCTGGGTGTTGGAGTATTGCTTGACTTACGTTCTTTTTTTTATCTTCTTTTGCATTAATAGTCTGATCTTGAGAGTCTTTCTTTAAAGTAACTCCTGATTAGTAGTATTATGGTATCCTGCAAATAAGCAAGTGTACTACTAAATACTAAATTTTCAGTTTCTTAGGGTAATTCAAAACTTACTAGCATATGTAATCTTTGATACAACTGTTCAAAATTTAAGATGGTGCCGAAAAAATAATTTTATGACCACTCCTCAATCGTATGACTATTGCAGCATCCCTGCAGTCATGTGATTGCGATTTGGAGGTTTTTCAACCAGTGTGTGTTTATGACTGTTGAAGCATCTCGAAGTCATGATTGCAATTTGGAAGCTTCACAGCTGGCTTCTGAAAAGCCAAGTCAATAGAGAACCTGGCAAGTCGCAGTCATGCAATGTCTCCCTAAGCTTCTTTTGTCTTTCATTGTCTTTCATTGTTTTAATTGCACCCTGTAAGCCTCCCTGAGTCCCAGGAGAAGGGCGGGGTATAAATTGAAATAATAAATAAATAAATAAATAAATAAATAAATAAATAAA
>JANHFQ010001518.1:391998-403851 GCA_032468035.1 Aparallactus werneri
CTGGGAGTTGAAGTCCAGATATCTTAAATTTGCTAAGGTTGGGAAACACTGAACTAAACAATGAGCACCGGTGATGCTGTTTGGGAGGGGTGGCTAATAGTTTCTGTACAAAATGCACTAACTGCCTCTTACGATTAGGTGTGATGTGGAAATACCACCAATGTGCAAATCACACTAATGTAGAATTTCATAAAGTAATACAAATTAACTTTCTATCAAATTAAGGTAAGAGCATAATCATCTTATAAAGTATAGTTGTCTTTGTTTTACATGATCTTTAATTGGATGTGAACTCGGCTTCTTGGAGGAAAGAGTGATAATTAACGCAGCAATTGCTATGTAAATTGTCAATCAGAATTTTACTTCTGCCTACTTTAGGATACAGAGCACTTTATAATAAGTGTTTATTCGATGAAAGAGCAGCATGGCACCTATAGTTTTATTATTTCTATTCTTAACTCTTATATAGTGTGTCCATGGTTTACTACCACAGTATTACTTTTGATAAGATTTTTTGTTTAACATTTACAAGACATTGGCAGTTGAATATAATCTTTATTTTAAGTAATAATTCTGACTTACTAACATTGATCAATATTTATTGAACATGTATATTACACTTCTTAACAAAGGAGTGATAATATACCCGATTACTATATTGGAAAGATTACGTAGTAAGAAACCCACTGTAATACAGTGAATAGTACAAGTAGGAAAGGATATTCTTAACACAATATTGTGTTGAGTTCTTTTTATACCTGAACTCATCATGTTTGCAATCACTTTATGCCAGAAAGATAACGTGAAAAAGAATATTGTATTTTCAGCCAGTTTAACATTAATGTAGTTTCAGTGGGATAGTGCTGCTTTCCATCAATACTTTGCCTACTGATACTGTCTCAGTGCTTGAGTGCGAACTTCAGAAGAGTTCTAGTTTTCTTTTCTATAGTGCTGCTGCAATTATTTAAAATTTAATAAACTGTATCTGTATCTGTTCTTATATATTCTTCATTTTCTTTTGCACTTTATTCTTGCAATGTGTATAATTTTCTTGGGCTATGTAATGCAGTATAAATATATTGTATGATCTTGTCTCATGTAGTATTCATTTTTTGGAGATTATGAAAGACTTATGCTCAAACTGTTTCCTTGGTAGGCTGTTCTTGCTTTAGCTGCATCTTGGACATCAAGACAAGTAGGAGAACGGACACTGACTGGAACGGTTATAGATAGTGGGGATGGTGTCACTCATGTCATTCCTGTGGTAAGATATAATTACACAGTTTCATTTATTAAAGTTCCTAATACTGTAATTATTATTGAAAGCACAATCTTTTGTTTCAGCCTTTTCCTCGTGAGTTCAGCGTTATATAATTATCCCCTACAAATTACAAAGCATGCAAAATTTTAACACTTCCATTATTTTTAACTAATGTTAAAATGTTTTCTTAGTTTAGAAACTACTGTATAAGGTACTTAAACAGCCTGTTTATTTTATTTAAAAAATATTTCAGTAATAGCTAACCTGGTGTCTTCAAAATACTTCATTAACAATTCCTAAAATTCCACACTTGTGGCTGATAGAAATTAAGTCTAAAATATCAGAAAGACACCATTTGATATACCTGCTGAAAAGTTATGCTCTTCAAAGATTTCATGACATAGAGAATGCTAACACTGAAATCATTGTTTTGGTTCTCTCACCCTTGAGAAAGTGATATTAGATATTATTATTAGATTGTGCTGTAGGCTGCCTTGAAAGTTACAGTATATAAATAGAAAGGCAGGGTATAAATGCGTTATTGAAATGCCCTACAGGTGATCTGTAGTCCTATAAAATGGAAGTCCTGCTACCGTATATACTCAAGTATAAGCCGAGGTAGGTAATTTTACTTATGAAAACTAGAAAAACTTAATGACTCAAGTATAAGCCTAGGGTGGGAAATACTCGAGTCAGCTGATTTTTGGGCCTAAATTTATGCATGTGCATCACCTTAGGCCCGAATATCAGCTGATTTAGCTACCGGTTTGGCTAAATTTAGCTACCGGTTTGCCCGAACTGGTAGCTAAATCAGCTGATTTTTTGGGATTACATTGATGCGCGCACAGCACGTGCATCAATTTAGACCCAAAAATCAGCTAACTCAAGTATAAGCCGAGGGTGACTTTTTCAGCACATTTGGGTGCTGATAAACTCAGTTTATACTTGAGTATATTCGGTACTTTTGTTAACTCTGAACATAAATTAGGGAGTGGGAGAAAGGGGAAAGGATTATTAGATGAGGAGAATTTTATCTTTTCATCTTAATGTGACTTCATCAAAATTGCTTCTGATGAGGTACAGTGGTCAAGTATATTCCTGCCCAGGAGTGCACCGGTGGGAAGCAGAAGATCAAAGATAGTCTTCATGGTTGTCTACTGAGGACATTTCTTCTATTTCCAGGCTGAAGGTTATGTAATTGGTAGCTGTATCAAACATATTCCAATAGCCGGACGAGATATAACTTACTTTATTCAGCAGCTGCTAAGAGAACGAGAAGTAGGAATCCCTCCAGAGCAATCATTGGAAACTGCTAAAGCAGTCAAGGTAATATATTTGGTTAATGTAAATGGATATATCCATTTACTTTTAATGAATATTTATTTATTAAGACCCAAATGCAAATTGATATATTAAAATGCAAAGCCTGACTTTGCACATGTATGTGTTCTGTGCCATCCAGCAGCCTTCACAGCAAACTGGAATGAAGCTCAAAAATAACAACCCACTCTACAATTATGCACTTGCATCATGATTTTGTGATGCACCAGAAATGACTGCTCTCAGTCTGGTGCTTTTTAGATGGCTTTTATTTCTGCTTCCATAACCCAGAGCCTCAAAATGGACATCCAATCTTTTCTGTCTAGCTTTTGCTGAAAGTTAGCTATTTCTAGTGTGAGCAAGAATAATGAAATCGAAGGAAAATGGCAGAGATAATCAATAGCTGAAAAGAGTTTCTCCTCCTGCTCCCAATAAAGCCAATGGCAACAGAGGGGAAGATATAAGAAAGGTCAGGAACAATAATCTGGATAAAAACTAGGTTTTTTTTGTCTACTCAGCTCTTCACAGTCCTGTATTATTTATTTGGATTACTTAATATTTTCAAGACATTTGCATTCCCTGTAGCAAGATTCCCTTCATGCTTGGGTATACTGCAGCTTTCTAACTAGAGCTGCCTTTAAAGAGTGGAAATTTTAATAGGTTCGGTATCTTCATCCAAAATAATGACTCAATCTTTGTACAATTCTAGGTTACAAGAATTTGAGTTTAACCCTGTATTGTAAGTCAATAATTGCTTTACATCACTAAGTTAATTTTAATTACTTGTCAACTCTGATAGATTTTATGGCTAATCCATGAATAAATGTAAAATACTATGAATAGTATTAATATTAGGAACTGAGAGGGTAACTAGCCAGTAACTTATTTTTCCTTCTGTATGTTATAATTCTAAATAGATTTCTGGCTTTACATTGCAAAGACCTATAATTCCTTTCCTGGAAATTCTTTGTTTATATTTTCTCATAAACACATCTATTATTATTGATAGGTTTTTGGTTATATGATTGTACAGTATGTTACTATAGCAACAATATGTATGATTGCATTTTTCCATTACTGTCTTGCTGCTGAAAGAATTAAAACTGTTCGCGTTCTCTGGATTCTATAATTTTTGTTAGTGAGGCATAAAATGTATCTACACTAAGTGCCAAGTACTATCTAAACATAGGTGATTAATGTCAATTTTTGATAACCTCCCATTTATACCATTTGTAAACTGCCCATAGTCACTTAGGTGAGATGGGCAATGTAGAAATTTGAGAAATAAATAAATACTAGTCTGTATCTTAGTTTTCAAAGAAACCTTTAATCCTGTTATATCTAAAAAAAGATCAGATAGAAAGGTTGGATATTTAGTCATTTTGATAAATATGTGTACTTATTTTTCCAGGAACGGTTTAGTTATGTCTGTCCAGATTTAGTGAAAGAATTTAATAAATATGATGTAGATGGTACCAAGTGGATTAAACAATATACTGGAATCAATGCTATCTCAAAGAAAGAATTTACCATTGATGTTGGCTATGAAAGATTCTTAGGGCCAGAGATCTTCTTTCATCCTGAGGTAAATTGAAGCATATTATATGTGTGTGATTTCTCTTAAATAATATTTGAAGGAAAAGAGGGGATGGTTGCTACATTTTAAACCTACAGCAATGGTGTATCTCTCTTCTTACTGTGAATTGGTTTAATTATACCATCAGTGTAGTTTTTATGTTGAGTTGTAAGGTTCAATGTTTCTCCCAGCTGATGCCATTTTTATATTGAACTGCTTGATTCATTGCTTAGCATTTGAGATGTGTAGGTGGAAAATTGTTCAGAATAAGATAACAGCAGGCAAAATAGAAAGAAGAAAGTGATCAGAGGACACATTCTGGCTTTCAGTGGGCTGAATCTGGCCTTTACAAGTGCCCTTTTTCTCTCAGAACAAATGTTTCTATTCTGTTTTCCCTCTGCAGTTCTGTGTGGCCCTGTGATCCACCTCTGTGTGCATGATTAAGCACACTGCATCCCTTTGTCTCTGTTATGAAGCTGGAATATTTTGCTTTAAATCATAATGATGCTGTTAGTCACTTTTGATGTGGTATGATTGAAGGGCTGAATTGCATCCTAGATCAAGATAAGTTTTTCTGAGGTGTTACATATTTGAAAGAAAAACCCTACCTCTACATTTATATATGTCTTAAGAGATAGGTAACTGGGTATCTTAGAGCTATATTGACCTAAAATTTTCACAATTGCTGAAAATTGGTGGCATGGTTTCCATTATTTAGAAATAAGAAAACAATAAGTCTAGTATAAGCTCTAAAATACCTTAACAGAGCTTTTTTTAAAAACTGAGGGAAATGCTCAAATTTTAGCGATAGCAATAGCATTTACTTATATACTGCTTCGTAATGCTTTATGGCACTCTGTAAGCAGTTACAGTTTACAACATATTGCCCCAACAATCTGTGTCCTCATTTTATTGATCTCGGAAGGATGGAAAGCTGAGTCAACCTTGAGCCAGTCAGGATCAAACTCCAGGCTGTGGGCAGAGTTTGCCTACAATACAGCATTTTAACCACTGTGCCACCACAGCTCAGGGTATTTTCCCTTATAACCCAAAGCTATTCCTGCAGAAAATTTGTTCCTATTTATTTTATATTACTACCTCACCACAATGGTCTACACATCTACAGATATGTCAAATACAATCACAAAAAGCTTATGTAGGCCTATTGTAACAGAAAACAAGGCAGAAATTGTGGATGTTTATTTTCCTTCACTTTTCTAACTTCACTTTCTTTTTAATTAGAAATAATTCTTCCCTAAATCATGTCATTTTTAATATAAAACTCATAGCCAAATCACTATTTCTTTTCATACATTGCTTCCCATTTAATTTGTGGGTTAATTATCTCTAATTGTTAAATTTATTACATCTTCTAGTTTATTTTCTTGAGGATGCTAGAACAATCTATATTTAATCCCAGAGTTGATGTAGGGAAAACAGAGGCAGGAATATTAGTTATGTTGCAAGGTAAAAAACAACAACAACAACAACAACAAGAACAACAATAATAGTAGGAATACCTACTTCTGTTTTCAGTTTGCTAATCCAGACTTCACACAGCCCATCTCAGAAGTAGTAGATGAAGTTATTCAGAACTGTCCTATTGATGTTAGACGCCCACTGTATAAGGTTAGTGAAATGAGAAGGTAAGAAAGTATGGATGTAAAAAGGTGTTGCTAGATGCAAAGCATCTATTTTTTTCTGTTTCCTAAGAATCTCCCTCCTCCCTTTTAGATAAAAGCAAAGTTTTAAAAAAATGTTAATATACTGTAGATAACTAAAAATATTTGCAAGCATGGGGGTTGTGTTTATCATTTGATATAAATGTCAGTCAGGATAATAACAATGGAGCATGATATTAGCTGGTTCTGCTTATTGCTTTACCTGTGCTGTCTTCCACTATGTCTGATGGGATTTGTACATGATTTCATGTACTGTAGTATAACTTATCGATGTGAGGAATTAATATTTTGGTCATAGTCAAACATACACAAACTGCTGAAATCAGTTGTCATGTGATCGGGGGGCCAGTTTAGTTTGTGAAACTGAAAAGGAGTTTTTGTGATCTCTGGATTATGATCCTTTTAGAATAAATGTCTCCTTGGAGACCTTTGCACAGGAATCCCCTGGGCCTTGGGGATAACTGTGCTAGCTAGCTTGGGAATGCTTTCTGTCAACAGAAGGTAATTTGATCTCATCTGAATCCTCTCAACTGCTGCCTGACTTGTAAGATTTGCTTTTGTTCTGTAATTTGTTTGTTTCAAATTTATTAAATTTTGTTGATTGGTGAAAGCAACGCTATTCTCCCTTCTTAAGAATGCTCAACGTGTTACTTAAAAGATACAACTTTGCCTTCTATGTAGGAAATAAAGTCTTTGAACAGGTCACATGCATGGAAATTGCAGCTGTCTTTCTGTCTTTTATGACTGGTTAGAAATGTCATTATTACCACTATACCTAATTCTAGAAGTGAATATCTCATTTTCACTGCTGTATAAATAATTTGACTTTGTTTGTGCAATTTTAATTCAGAATATTGTCCTTTCTGGAGGCTCAACAATGTTCAGGGATTTTGGACGGCGTTTGCAGCGGGACTTGAAAAGGACTGTAGATGCTAGACTGAAACTCAGTGAAGAACTGAGTGGTGGCAGACTGAAGGTTTGTTTTATAGACAATGGAATGCATTGATGTGGATGGAATGTCCTCTGATTTAAATGCTTGCATGGAATGGAAACTTTTAACAACGTCCTTATAGTACCTAATAGAACAGTATTAATCTGATTTTCCTTGTTGTCTTTGTAATTTTTTCTATTGCTGTGGAAAATACTCAAATCTGACTTTTGAAATGAACAGTTATGATGAAGTGGCGATTTTTACCACCTGATGCAGGCAGCTGAGTACTTGGTGTTGCAGAAATCCATAGGCAGTTGACCTATTGGTCGCCTAGTGCTTTGGGTCCTTCATCTTCTTTTTGCACCTTTTCCAGTTGGCTCAGTTTCTTTTTTACCTCATTACTTGATAGTTTACTTTATTTATTCATTATTATTGTATTTAATTACTGTATTTTTCATTGGCCCTACATTTCCTCTGATGGAGGATGTATATCCTAAAACATGAAAAGCAGATACTAAAAGCATATTCCTTTTAGTATTATTCAGCAATTGCAATTAAATATTGCTTGGGCCTGCAAGTATTAGTGAGCTAATATTGGCAATAACCAGCTATGGCGTTCATCTACCTCAAGGAAAGTTTTCATTCTCTATTATGAAAGAAGTTGCCATTGAAGCTTCAGTACTATCCTCTACAAAGCAAGTATCAGAAATGATTTAATCAGATTAATTTGAAGCATCTCAATTTTGCAAATTTGTAATGGCCTGTTCTATACATTCAGAAAGTGTTTCAAGTTTGAAAACCAGCTACAAACACTCTGAACAATCCCTTACCTGCTCGAAATACCCTTTCAAGGCTCAGATAGTTCAAACTCAAATATTTGACACACCTCTAATTTGAGAATCTTTTTCTTGTTTAAAAATTCATTTCGGTCTTGATACTAACGTATTAAACTAGATGTTATTTTGCTTCAGCTCTGGATGTTGCTCTGACTGAAGCAGCACATTAGGAATAGCCAGTATTTAATTGAATAGTATTTTCTATATAAATAGTGATTACAATGAAAAATGTGATGAACTTAAAATAAATTTATTAGAATTTGAGAAATAAATTGCTATTATATTATTATAAATTACTATTATAAATACGTTTAATAAGGGTGGCTTGGTAGTTTGTTAGTACTTTAACTGCTAAATTATTTTTACTACTTTTACATGGAAATGTGGTGGAATTCAAACAGATATTCCCAGTGACAGAATACAAGTATTAATATTAATTTGAGATAAAATATTGGAACCTTATTTATATTATACTGTATAGACTTTCCCAGTAAGGTTTTTGCTAAAAAGCTAGCCTATTCTTTTTAGATGGAAGTGCCAGGAATTAAATGTAGAAATTAAGCCTCCAAAGTATATTTTTTTCAAATAGGAAATTGATTATTGATCTATAAATTATATTTTAGTGTTATTTCATGAAGCTGTTCAGCTTTGAGACTATATAAGAATTGGGTTACAAATAATCCGAGTCAATCTTCCTCCTCTCTAGGGCTATGCAGATCGTATTAATCAGTCAAGTGATGCTTGTTAAACTAAACAAAAATTAAATTAAATAATACTGAATAAAAACTGAGTTAAAGTTGTGTAAATCTATTCATGATAGATTGTAGGTGTGCTTTATACCTTGGAATAATGTTAAAGAATTTGTTTTTATACAAAGTAATACTGCAATATAGTAAATTTTGTATAAGTGGACTTGAACATTTTGTGGAATTAATCTTATGTTGATTTTGTTTTCCACTATAGCCAAAACCTATTGATGTACAGGTTATTACTCATCATATGCAAAGATACGCTGTTTGGTTTGGAGGATCAATGCTGGCTTCCACAGTAAGTTTACAAAAATGGAAAAGGAATCTGAAGAGATTGTTCACTACAACAGTTATTGTAATATTACAATAGGTAATTGACGTTACAATAAATGTTGTAAAAATATTCAGAAAGAACTTTAAGATTTCTTTGATTGGGAGCTGTCCAGAGTTGGCTGAAAGATGCATGGCTATATAAATGTTTTAAATAAATAAATATATTTTGGTAAATAGAATACGACAATCAAAGACCCAGTCATAACTGCAAAGTGTCTTTATCTCTTCCTGGTCCCGATGATATTCTGAAATTTTAGAACAAGGGAGAGAAAGCACTTTTATGTAGGATAAGCTATAAGACTTATGGATTTGTAGAAGGTTACATTATTCGGCTTTAAGACTTTTCAAATGGGGAAAAAACACTGAACTCTTTGAGTAGTTCATGATTTTTAATAGGAACAGTGAGTGCCTTAAATCACTTGAGATGGCTTCCTGAGAATACAAGAAAAGACTTTAAAAGTTCAGGTCCATCTTTTCTGGAGTTTCATACACCTAGCCTTCAAATGTACACGAAACTGAACACAATATTCAAGAGCACCAATTCACTGCTTATATCTTCATTTCAAAGATTGGAAATATTTATTTTTTATAGGGTAGCTTCATCATTTGCAATACACATAACACAAGGATAAAAGTCTAATCCTTTTAATGGAATTTTTTTGGTCCTTTTTCCAAAATGTTTATTTTAATAAATATAAAATTACAATATGATCCAGTGCATTAATTTAATTTTCTCTTGTGTCCTCTTTTTCAGCCTGAGTTCTACCAAGTATGCCACACCAAAAAAGATTATGAAGAAATTGGTCCTAGCATCTGTCGTCACAATCCAGTTTTTGGAGTTATGTCTTAAATCTGACATTTAATGAATTGAGTTTAGCGAGGCAAGGAAATGGTCTTTCTCAGTGCTTGTTTGTCTGGATGGTCGGTATTAAGATAAGAAACGTGACTTGAAAATAAGAAAAAAAAAGACCAAACACAATTAAACAGGAATATTTTAATAACTGTCTCAACATGCTGATATAGTGGGAAGTCAAAACAATTCAAAGTGTTTTTTTCTTTTGACTGAATATTTGGAGCTGTGCATAAACAAAACAAAAGAAGTTGGTCTTTGTTCTTTTTGTGCCCTAATATTTTGTATATTAATGGAATATCCAAGATTTGATGGGATTTGATGGTATGTAGATAGTCAGCTCTATAATTCTTCTATTGTACTCTTAATTGTGTACAATGCAAGAGCCTGTTTATATTTCCTACTTTTTTATACATTCAGAAAAAAATATCAGTGATTGAAAGTAATGTTAATATTGACAAGAAAAAAATACCAGTGACCAATTGGAGGGGAATGTGAAAATTAATAATGCCCACATGGAGTTTCATCATGTAAATCTCTAATCATGTCAAAATATGACCAATCTTCCACTTGCATTCCATACACAGTGCAACTTGGCAAATGTTTTTGGACATGAGGGACTAGAATCTTGGATTAAGTGATGCCTGCTAGTGCTTTCTGATTATTCGGTGCATTTTCATTCTATTTCTTGCTTGGGGAAGGGGCGGGAAAGTAAAGACAAGATTGTTGGACAAGTATTGCAGTACTGTAGTGTCATTTCTAATTGCAACCAAATATTCCAATTATGAAAATGGGTGTATTCCACCATTCCAATAAAGACACAACATTCTTTTTTAATATTCATGTGAGGCCTTTCAATTTCGTTGTTTAATCATTTGTGAAGGTCCTTCTAATCTGCAATTGCAGTTTCTCACTCCCTAATTTGGAAAAGATGAGAGGGGATACATGTATGCAAGTGGTGTGTTATCTATTTAATAGCATAATGCAGTTTTAGAAGCATAATTCTAATTAAATATATGTTTTTCATGAGATTTTGGTAAATAAAGCTGTTGCATTCCTGGCGTCTTGTGTCACAGATTTGATACTGTAACTCAAGAGAATCAAGTATAAGAACTATATTGGTGGTGTGTTTAATCAGAAACATACTTGGTGGGGCTGAGTATCGAGTATGTAAAAATGGAAGTATTGCTGTGTTTAACTGAATGTCATGACAAAGCTCTCCTTGACTGGAAGCCTTGAACAGAGAAAGTTTGTGATCATTCAGATTTATAATAAATTTCCATCTTAAACTTTTGGGTAAGTGTGGGATGGTCATAACAGGAGCCTGGGACTTAAAGTGCATCCTGGCTGTGATTCATCTTTGCAAATGTGAATGTCTGAACAAAATTATAACCAAGTATGACATCTGAATTTAGAATTATGTTAGATATGCTCACATAATGCAGGATAATAAGCTTGCTATGAACTAGGGTTTATTAAGGCTTACAAATCCATCTTAAAATCTAATTTTTTAAAAATAGTTTTTATTGAAGTTTAAAATGCAGAGAGAAAAAAACTAATGCAAAGTAAGAAAAATACAAAAAAAACAAAACAAAAAGGTGCAGAGAGAAAAATAGCAGGGGAGAGAAGGAAGAAAAAAAATAGTAATCCAAATTTGGATGTCCCACAAAACTATCCCCATACTGGTTGGTTTACCTGCTGATGTGAAAAAAAGAATAAAGCAGAAATTAGAAGTTGCATATAAAAGACTTCATTCACAAGTCAGGATTCCTTATGTCTTACTGTACCTCTAACTAATTCTTGTCTTCTAAAGAATAGGGATTTCTTCTTAGTAACACAGACTGAACTATATGTAGCCTGAAGTGAAGTATCTCATATGATACCAAGATCTATTTTGTGGATTTCCTCGTGGAACCTAGGATTAGCAAATTGCCATAGATTTGTGCCAGAAGATGCCTTTTGGTATTTAACTCTGATTATCAAATAAATTCACCAGAAAGAAATTGTTGTGCTTCTGTGTACTGTATATACGCCATTCTAAGCCGACTTGCGTATAAGCCGAGGTCCTAATTTTACCTAGGAAAACTGGGTAAATTTGTTGAATCGAGCATAAATTTAGGCCCGAAAAGCAGCTTGAACCAGTAGCTAAATTTAACTGAACTGGTAGCTAAATCAGCTGATTTTTGAGCCTAAGACAATGCACATGCAGTGTATGCTTGGCGTGCACTGCACGTGCATCACTTTAAGCCCCCAAAATTAGCTGACTTGAGTATAAGCCAAGGGTGACTTTTTCAGCACATTTTGGGTGCTGAAAA
>JANHFQ010001522.1:21885-42326 GCA_032468035.1 Aparallactus werneri
GCATCATATATTTTCTCTGTACAAGAAGGGGAACAATTCCCCTCCAACCTCCTCTCACACAGAAAAAGGCATTCACTGCAGGATAAGATATAGAGACACCATTTACTGATTAGTCTTGCATGGAATGTTTTCTTTGTGTAGGACGATAGCAATAGCATTTAGGCTTATATACCTCCCCATAGTGCTTTAAAGCACTTTCTGGGTGGTTTACAACAATCTGGGTCCTTCTTTTACCAACCTTGGAAGGACAGAAGGCTGAGTCAACCTTCAGCCTTATCAGGATCGAACTTCAGGCTGTGGGCAGAGTTTGCCTACAAAACTGCAATTTAACCACAGCTTGTATGGATGTAAAGTATCATCTTATTTTGCCAGGTCCTGCTCCTGCATAAAAATGGCCAATTCTACTTTGGTTACCGTAGTCCTTTTTCAGTTATAAAAGCACAGAGAGGTCAAAGCAAAGCTCCGTCTGCATTACCTACACAGGGTTTCTACCTAAACTGATAATGGAGGAGCCTTATTTGAAGGCTTGTGGGTTAATTAGCTGCCCTAGGTTGAGATGGCTTATTATTGCTTCCTTACTTCTGAATAGCACATTCAGTAAAGTACATTAAACTCCAAAATGTATTCTGTAAGGTATATTAGAGTTCAATAATTATGAAGATGGTGTTAACAATGGTTTTAATGTCAGAAGCGTTAGGTTCTGTCTGCTGTTCTTTTCAACTGAAAAGTCCCGGGTAATTTCAAAATGTATCTGTTTTTGTACAGGGACAGCCCAGGAGTTTAAAAAGCATTTTGAGATCCCCATTTTAAAAGGCAGAGATGCAGATGCAAATGAGGCTGGAAGGCAAAAAGGAGAAGAGAGACTGAAAGAGCTGATTAGCATTGTTAACAGGTGAAGTTGAATACCCTTTTATCTCTAAGGATGCTCACTTTCTTTTTTCTCTTAAGTTCTTATTCTGATTCTGTACGAGATGCTTGTTCTATTGTACAGCTCATTCAACTATTCTTTTTAAATCAATATAATTTCTCTCTATGTTTCACTTCATCACTACAAGTACCAGTTCTGGGTTGCAAAAACCAGTAGATGACAGCACAGAATTAGAGCTTTCTGTATCTTTCTTAGATACATTAGAATTAGAATTAGAGCTTTCTGCCACCTAGAGGTCTCATTTTTGCAAGTAAGAACTGATAGTCCTAATTTTATTTTCCTGTACTCATATCATGGCACTACAGGTAGTCTTTGACTTAGGATCACAATTGGGACAGGAGTATTGTTCATTAAGCAAAGCAGTCATTAAACAAGTTGTCCATGGAGCTGCTTTGCTTAACAACATAGTCCTAATCCCAGCACTACTGGTTGTGGCTATTAAGTGGACAAAGCAAAAGGGCTGCCTGTTGGGAAGATTTTAGCTTCACATCTGTCACTCTCAAATGTTCCCGCAGCTCATCAAAGAAATTCAGCTCCCACTCATGCATAGAGGGAAGATATTTTGCCTACAGAAACAGTTGAAATCTCAAAAGACTTCAGCTCTGTTCCTGCAGCCTGCCAAAGGATTTACTTCTTCTCTGTGTATGGAGGGGAATCCTTTATGGGGCTGCACGAGTAGAGCCGATTCCTGGGTGTTTGACACTTTTAATGCGAGCTAGTTGTTAACCAAAAGGCTGGGGACAGCACAATGTTTTATAATGGCCAGGTTTGCTTTACAGGCTCTAAAAGCATTCTTTGCGAAGCCACTGTAACTTTGAATGGTTCTTACACCACCGGTTGTAATTCAAGGAATACCTGTACTGCTTGTATTGTGTCGCCTTCCTTACTTTCTTTTTTGAATATTTGATCAAATCAGCAAGAAAGTTGATTTGATAGCACCTAGTTAGCAAAATTCAATCAAGGAAAGCATTTATTTTTCTGTGAAAATCCCATGTATTTACCAGAAAAGGAACCCTGAAAATATTGCTAAGTATTCTGGATGAAGGTCTTCCTACTAGCATTAGGAAGAAATATTGGTGAAATCTGTCAGGATTTTAGGCCATAGTATCAACAATATTAAGGTTATCTTTGTCTTTCCTTTCTAGATGTCTAATAAGAAGAACTTCAGATATTCTCTCCAAATACTTACCAGTGAAAATTGAGCAGGTGGTGTGTTGCAGGTATAAATTTAAAGAGCAAGATATATAATAAGGAACACGTTTCTTGCTTAATGAAAAAAAAGAGGGATTCATCGGTGCACAGAGGCTTTTGAATTTAAGCTGAATGTATAGCCCAACCATAGTACAGTTGTTAAAAAACTTTATGGTTGGTATTATATGCTACATTTCATGCTACTTTGGCAAAATACACATTTGCTCTTGATAAGGTCTGGCTAATCTTTCAATAATTTCTACAGATTAATCAAAGCTACCATGAATATTATATTTAGAATTATTAGACTTGAAATCTAATGGACATTTTCTACCCACATGAAGCAAAGTGAGCTACTGGGAAAAGCTGCAGGAGGGTGGGTGTAGGTAAGCAGTATCTTTCCCAGTTGTTAAGCAGTTATATCAGTTTTTTAAAGTCTTCTACTTTAGACATGAAACAGTCATCCCATATTCATTCTGCCTGCTTAGAGAACAATAATTAGTATTCCTCTGGTTTTCAAAACTTTTTAAAGTTTTTTTAAAAAATGATCTGCATTAATGAGTTAAAAACAACAAATCTTGCCTTTAATCCCCACATTTCTTTCCTGTCTGCTTTATGCAGTGAATGAGTTGTGTAGGTTTGAACCAAGTGTCTATTTGTGTTCCTCAACAGCAACCTCAGCTGTTGTTCTTTGCCAACAGTATCTCCGTCCTGCTGGCTATTGCATACATATATTGCGTACATGTATTTGTACATATATTGTATGTGTACATATACATATATTTGTGCACATATATTTACAACAACAGAGAAATGCCTATGCATGTATTATTTATTTATTTGTGTGTTTGTTTGTTTGTTTTTTTGTTTATTTATTTATTTGTAAATTTTGTATGCCACCCTATTGCCGAAGGACTCCGGGTGGCTCACAACAACAATAAAAACAATACAGAAAATTAAATAATTAAAATTCTAAAAAAATTAAAGAACTAACAATACATTGATAATGTAACAATACATTATCATAAAGGAATCTGGCTTTAAGTGGGCAAGGGGGAGGCTATATGGATCCTTGGGGAGAAGCTGTTACAAAGGGCAAATGCAATAAGAGGAACACATTGTTTAATTGATGGGACTCAAAGCAAGCAAATCTGTTGGAGCAAACAGGATAGCCAGCCTTTCAGATAGCTAGGCCCTATGCCATATAGGGCTTTATATAAATGTGATGGGCTGGTCTTTCTGTTTAGAGATTTAGAATCCTCTACATTTACTCAGGTGGTCATGAATGATAGGGTGGCAACTATGAACAGTGAGACAGATGAAATCCAGTGGGTTTGATCTGGATTTGTTCATGCTTAGAGCAGCTCTGTTGAAACCAAAGAGCCTACCATTTGGCTAACTAAATCACTGACTTCATTGGGTTTTCTTGAAGTATAAATTCAACGTAGGGTGCCCAGTGCATTGCTTGCTAAAGTACTTTTGGTACCAAAGGCTTTCTATCTCATATTAACGTTTTATAAGATTCATTCAGAAAGCCAGTTAAACAGGAAATATGTCACAAAACACCATTTATCACCGCCATTTGTCTGAAAGTGTCGAAGGTGCTTATGGAGTTTCTATACCACATAGAATTCCATTCCATATTCATAGAAAATAAAAATGATCAGACATTGTAAATCTATTTTTTTCTTTAGAACTGTAGACTGTGCACAGAAAAAGGGCATTGTATTAGATGCCTCACAAGACATTCAAAATGGGTGCAACTTTGAGAATATTCTAGAACTCAGCAAACAGGATTCTTGAAAGCTTATGAAATTACCTGATTTCCTACCAAAGTCAAGTGAGAGCTAAGTTCCTCTCTTTCCCCTACTAGGTTTCTAATATTTGGGCAGCAAATACTAGCAAATATTTTTAGTATTTAGATTTGGATAGTTAAAAAAAAGTCTGATAGATTCAGAGGTGTATTATTAATGCATCATATTTCCCTTGAAACTAAATCATATTATTGTAGATGTGACATGACTTACCTTATAGAATGATCTAATATTTATTTTTCTCTTCTGCGTCAGGCCAACTCCCCTTCAAGCAGAGTTATACAAATACTTTCTGATGCAAGCAAAGCCTGCAGAAGAGCTGAAAGAGGGGAAGATGAATGTTTCATCTCTCTCTTCAATCACATCTCTGAAGAAGCTTTGTAATCGTGAGTAATTTGGACAATCATGTCTATGTGTATTTATGCAACCTCCTATTCCCATCTCAGGCCCATATTCCTGGAATATGACAAAATTAGTAACAAGAAAACTATCTGTCCTTGAAGACCTTGGAATATAAATCTGAAGAGTTTGTACTTGCATAGTGAGCAAGAAGGTAAAAATTAATAGTATCTTGAGTGCCAAGACAGATTCATTAGAGCAGCGACTGTGCACAGCAACAGCTCCAAACTATACTTCTTGCTTCTAAAATTTTCAAGGTTCATAATTCTGGCCCTCTGATTTTGCTCTTATGTATGTGAATTTGGGTACTTCAATTTCCATGGAAACAAATTTACAAAACCAGTTTATTGGGTTCTTGATATTTCCTGAGGTTTTTTGTTTTCCTACAGACCAACAAAATCCCTTTAAAACATTTTAAGCAAACTTAAACATCCAGTTACAAAAGAAAAGAGTCATCTACAACATACAGCGTAACAGCTACTATATAAGACAGACAGGCAGAATGTAACCTTCATTTGAATAGAATAGAATAACAGTTGGAAGGGACCTTGGAGGTCTTCTGGCTGTCAGAAGACAGGATGGAAATCCTTTAATCTCTCAACAAATAGACAAACTGAATCACAATTTCAACAGGGAAATTGTTAATTTTTTAAACCAAATCTAAACATTTACGGAAGTTTGGCATTGAGGCCAGTCAAGCAACAGTAGACACATAGAGATAAACGTCATCTACATATCACTTAAAAGATACAACCCAAAATCAAGGAAGGAAACAAGCAGTCCAGGATACATCTTCCCTAGTATTCACACAAATGGCTCCAGACAAACAATATCATAATCAAATAATCACCCCGGAGGAAGCCAAATTCCTACCAAGATTGGTAGGCCAAGCTAGCATATATAACCAGCTAGCAAACCCCTCTGTCTTGCACTGGTGATGAGACAAAATCTGATAATGAAACATTTGCAAGAAAACAATTAAATTCAGCGAACAATAAGAACCCAACACTTCAATCCACAGCTATATATATTCTTTATTACTGAAATCTGTTTATCCTTGAAATAGTTATTTTGGGTCCAAAATTAAGCATATGGAATAGAAGGCAATGAAAGTGATGTTACTGGATTAAAAATAGCTATAGTTAGGAACGTGCTCCCCTGCAGCTCTAGTAACCTATATTCTAGCTGCTATTTCATAGAGCCTAAATTTGTATTTTGAAATTAATCTGCATTATGGATAATCTGTGTCTGATGTCATCATTACTTCAGCAGCCTTCATAAATTGCATAATCTGCTTGTGCATTAAAAATCTGAGTCAAATATGCTTCTTTTTTAAAAAATGAGGTCTGGATAGTTTGGATTTACAGCAGAAATCGAAGCATTAGAGGTCATTAGAGGAAGGCTGTTATAGATTTATAACTGGTAATGCTTGGACTGTTAGCCAGTGTGGAATTGGTCAAAAGCACTGAATCTAGATAAGTAAAAAAATTACTCAGCCTCTCTCAAAGAGAGGCATACCACTTTTGTACGTTTTAGTATTGTATATTAACCTATTCATTGTGCCTTGTTACTCTGGCTGTATCTGTTAAGAGAAGGAATAGTATAGCATGGAGGTTCCCCATTGTTTTAAGGCTAACTTAAAACAATTCTATCTCATTGAATGGAGTGTTTGGCAGCTGCCAGTTCTATGCAGTGACTCCTGAATTCTTCTGCAGACCCTGCCTTGATCTACGAAAAGTGTGTAGAAGAGGAAGAAGGGTTTGCGGGAGCTTTGCAGCTGTTTCCATCTGGCTATAGTGTTAAGTCTCTAGAGCCTCAGCTCTCAGGTAAATATCACTGCAAGATCAATCTGTCTTCTGTCTGCACGAGCAGATGATTTCTCAGCCCTATGGAAAATATGCGTACACTCATTTTGTTTTCTTCCAGGAAAGATGCTGGTTTTGGACTACATTCTGGCAGTTACTAGAAGTACTAGTGATGATAAAGTAGTCCTGGTGTCCAATTACACACAGACACTTGACCTTTTTGAGAAACTCTGCAGAAGTAGGAGGTATAATGACTGAGGCTAATTTATATATTGGGAGGAAATGAGGGGGAATTCAACAAAATTATCCTGGAGAGAGAGAGGATATAGGGGATAAACTCATTTTTATTTCAATAAGGTATTTATATTAAGTTTCATGTCTTGTTTTGTATCAGGTACTTGTATGTCCGTCTGGATGGCACCATGTCCATTAAAAAGAGAGCAAAGATAGTGGAGCGTTTCAATAATCTTTCTGTAAGTGAAGTTTCTAATATCAGGTTCTGTTCTGGAGATTTTTTTCTGGAGCCTCTGTCTTTATATAATGTCTTAACTGAAAGTGATGTTCTTCAGTTTGACATAGGGATGTAGCTACAAAGCAGTGATATGTTAATAAGTTTGTTTTAACGTGCTTTGCAAAAAGTCATAACCCCTGTATAAATGGGTGTCCTTCAATTATTACAATCCTAATTTCAGTACCAGAAATTCTGTTAAGGCTGAACTCTAAGAATCAGATGAGATTGTTGCTGTCGTAGTGGCAGGGAGATCTGCATCTGTTCTTCCTCACTCACCTGTTCTTCCTCACTCACCCCCCCCCCCATGGAGCAATGCAATTTTTGCAACTTTGCAATTTGCTGTTCTATAGATAATGTATTTAACTCTCACCCATGCTTGATAATTTGTTTTTTTTTCTGGTTTCATAGAGTCCTGAATTCATTTTCATGCTGAGTAGCAAAGCTGGGGGATGTGGCTTAAATCTGATTGGAGCAAACAGACTTGTGATGTTTGATCCTGATTGGAATCCAGCCAATGATGAGCAGGCTATGGCCCGAGTGTGGAGAGATGGCCAAAAGAAAACGTGCTATATCTATCGATTACTTTCAGTAAGATTGACCTATGTAACTCACTGTTGACATTAGTAACTTGCAGCATACAAAATGAAGCCTTGAGTTTTTTGCAGGGAAAAAAACACGTTTGTAAGCAGGTGTCTTATTTAATATTATTAATCAAATTTATATACCACCCAACTCACTATAATATCTAAGTTGCTATTGTGCTAGAGTTGCTTATGCCATACCATGAACATGTACAAAATAAGGTAACATAGGTGAATTACTGGTATATAACTATTCTTGAATCTTGCCAAATAGAACCCTTTACTTGTTCAGAAGGAAATGATTAGTGTTTCAGACTAGTAGCTTGAGAAAGGAAAGTGAAAACTTATCCTTCAATGTATTAAAACATGACATTTTTCTAGGAGTCTGATCTAATCTTTCAAATGTTTTTATAATAAGGGATGTATATAAGAGATAATGCCTTTTGCCAAGGCATTATCTAGCTATGTTACATCAGCCTTACTCAAGTGAGGGTTGGGATTTCAGAATTTTTTCTGCACATACTCCAAACATGTAGGCTACAATATGCATCTAAAACAACTTGGCCTGACATGGTGCTAGTAGCCTACTTTTGGGTAACAAGCAGGACTGTATTTAGAAGCTATTTTTCTTCACATGCTAAAGATCTGACCTCTAAGCAGACAAAAGCAAGATTTAAATAAAGAGGTATTTGCAGAACATCCTATCTCTTATGAATTGACTAAAGTTTTACTGCATTTGTGTTTGGAAAGAAAAAAAATGAGACTTGCTAATGTCAACTTTGACTGATTGCTTCTGCTGAAGCTAACTAGATTGTTAAAATCATCTTAAGGAACATGTAGTGATTTTAAGAATCAAACAGGTCTCAGAACAACTTGTCACCAGATACTGTGTATTTTTATTTTGTAGACAGGGACAATTGAAGAAAAGATCTTCCAGCGGCAGACACACAAGAAGGCACTTAGCAGCTGTGTAGTAGATGAAGAACAAGATGTTGAAAGACACTTCTCTCTAGGGGAACTGAAGGAGCTATTCACACTCAATGAGACCACTACAAGTGATACCCATGACAAGTAGGTCTCAGAAGGGCTTAGATAGCTAGATTGTGTAGGCAAAGATTAGGGGACATAGATGGGAATGTTGGCATTGTTTTAGAAAAAAAAGACTAAGGTAAGCTGTATGCAGATTTTGAGTCTGTCTGAACATTAGTGATAAGAGCAGGTTTCTGGCAGTCAGCCAGTATTGCAATTAGCAAATATGTAGACGCCCACATTTGCAGAAGCCAATATTTGATTTTTTGTATCCTAAGTTTTGTAATGTACAGTTCAGGTAGACCAGGACTGGAAATTTTAAGTCTGCATGAATGTTAAGGTAAGTGGGTTGGTTGGGACAGTACTTGTGTACCAATCAACTGCATAAAACTAACGGGTAGAGAATTTTAAGGTATTCTGAACCATCTTAAAACAGTGTTTCACAAATATTTTACATATACAGTAAAGGTTTGTAATTGGTGGATTTTCACTAATTGAGCATATTGGTTTTGTTGGTGCCAGAGATACATTTTCCCCATTGTTGGCTTTTGAAAGAGAGGATTATTATTTTGTATTCACACCACCTGAAGTCATTGCTATGAAAAGCCATTTAAATCAAATAATCCTAATTTATATTGTTCCTAGCATGGGAAACTGCCAAACACCAAGTCCTGTACCTTAAATACAATAGCATGAAATCATGGCTTGTAACTGTGGGGAATACAAATGCACTTTTTATTACAGGATCAAATGTCGTCGCTGTGTCAACAGCCATCAAGTCAGACCTCCTCCAGAGGGATCTGACTGTACTTCTGATTTATCTCAGTGGCATCACTGTGCTGAAAAACGTGGCCTCAAGGACAATGTCCTCAAGACTGCCTGGGATGCTGCAGTCACTTTTACCTTCTATCATCAATCACATGAAGAACAACGAGGGATACCATAATCATTGGATCAATAAGCTCTTTCTTTAAAAGAGGGATATTTTTGATACCTCCATATCAGCAACGTTAGGATTGGATGTTTTTTCATCTCAATCTGCATAAATATTGTAGACTATCTTCACAAATACTTTGCTAAGATATTTGCTTACAAGCAACCATCATAAATATTCTTTTTCTGAAAAAGTATGTTTGAGCTTTTATTGTCAATCTGTTAAATGTGTATAGAATATTCTAGTAGCAGAGATACTAAAGCTAGAATAATCTTTCACCTCTAGGATGCCTTGCTAGTAAGTCAGATGGACTATTTAACCCCAAACCGATAACAAATACCACTTTCGAAGGAAAAGGTCAAAATAGAATATCACATATCACTGTGACATCATTTTTAAAAATGTATTTACTGCAGACTAATATTGCATCATCCAGCTTTAAACCTATTACAGGTACAATTTTTAGGTCAGGATCATCTTTAATTATAAAATCAAAAATTGTCATGTGTTTTACAACAAATTATTAAGTAAAATAAAGGCAAAGAATATTGTTCCAACTGGGTATATACAATATATCACAAGAAGCAATAAATATATTTCATACGTATACGAGATGAAAGTAACAAAATGGTGTACATGTGTATATAAAATCATTTTTGCTATAATACAATAGTAATTTCTGGTAGACTGAGGTCTTTATTTTACAAAGTCAGGAAAGCATTTTCTTTAACTATTTTTATATATTGAGAAAGAAAAGATAAATGCTTGTGAAATCTTTGTATGGGAAGACTAATGACCGAGAAAAGAATCCCAAAGGATTGTATTTATATTAGAACAGGCCCTCTGAATTACTGTGGTTATATTGAAAAATTAAAAATCTTTACAAAGAGATGCTTGAAATGGTGTTTTCTAGGACATGGATTAAAAAATGATTGATATTCAGGTTGCCCAATAATATGCAGTTAATTCAAATAATAATAGGATTATCACTGTAATATTTTTATTTTAACAATAAGGTCTGCATAAATAGTAAACATACTTCACAAAGCAGAAGTATCATTTAAATTCTTGTTAAAATACAGAAAGCATGTGAACAACAAACTGTGGTGCATTTAGTAGAATAATTTAATCTGATTTAGATATTTCCATCTACAGACCACAAGGTAGGTTTCATTTTTAAGCTAATAAGTTTTCCATTATGGAGTTGTTAAATCTTAATTTAACATAATTGGTAATCTCATACTTTACTGACTTTGTAAAAGTTATTTTGGAAACGAGACATTTCCGCTAACATTTACTGTATTCTTCATGCTAAACACAGAGAGCAGAGAAATCTGAACACAAACAAAACAATATGGGAAGTCCTGTGTAGAACTGGTGCTTAAATATCCCAATAAAATCCCAATAAAAATGTTAAGCAGATTTATTAGAAGACAGTATCCATTAAAGTGCTTCTTACATCACACTGACGTAGTCAGCAAAGGCCTGTGATGAGTCCCATGCATCACTAACTACATGACATATAACTTTTAGTCTTGAAAGGGCTTCTTGAGCAGTGACAGCATCTTGGTCCAGCCAATTCTGATAGAGGCACAGTTTGGTAAGTTTGATACATTCTCTGCGTTCATCTGTGTAACTTTCCAGCTTTTTGGTAAATTCCAGAAGTCCATCAGGCTTAATACAGTTGGAGCTAAAATTGAAATCAACATAGTATTACTGTACCTCATTGCAATTTATGACTTCGAAAATGAAATGTCATCATAGTAGTTAGCGAACTAACAGATTTTTATCTGAATAAAAATATGATTACCGTCTATAGTTATTTAAGAAAGCACAAATTTTTGACATTGGCATACTGTCTGTTCATGACTATGTTCATACCTAAGACTATGGCAAAACCTGTGTTCCCTGTAAGAGAATCATCTGTGCATATCATTAAAAAAAATGTATATAAATAATAATTCTACTTAACATAAAAGTCTGTGCTCATGACTCAAGAGGCATCTTGAATAAGCTTGTTGCCTTGGCTTACCAGCAGCAAGAGTCACTTGGGTTCACTATCGCACAGACTGAGCATGCTTGACAAGAGTTCCTGCTCAGTTCACAATGATGCTAAGCAACCTTAAGCCAAGGAAGCAAGATGGTGCCTTTTCCTTGGTAGTCCTTTCCCAGCATTGCAATTGGAGATTCAGGAGCATTAATGCTCCTGAACCACCTGTGCACGATGAACACTTCTGGTGAAGTGGAATTGGATGAGATGTATGCCGCAACAAATCATTCCTAAATTTTTTGTGGGGAAGAGAGGGTCAGATAACTTTACACTTTGCTCAGTTAATTTCCTTGTGTGTAGTGTGTGAACTGTAACCATCCTATTAAAGGATCCTTTATCAGACTATATATTTTATATATTCCCAATTACAATCTTCTAACGAAGTTCTGTAGTAAACCTCAACATGTAATGTAGCATTCACTAATCCATATTTTAGATTAATTAGATTTATAATTCGGAACTTTCTGGGAACGGTAGACCAACAACTGGGAGGGAAACAAGTCGGGGAATGCAGTGATACCTCGGTCCTCATTGGTATTCCATTCCGGAAGATGTGCTGAATACTAAAACTGACAGGTATCAAGAAAACCACATGCCTTACCACATGACCTGCTATTTCAGTTGGAAGAAATGGAGTCATGAGGCAGCAAACATCAGCAAGTTCTTCCTTGCATGTTGACTACTGGGAGAAAGATGAGTGCTGGGACAAAATTTCTGCTTCAAAGCAGGTCAAATACTAAATTTGATTAGTTTTGAAGCAGTCAAGTGCTGAAGTATGACTAATCATCTCCACAGACTGAAATTGCAGTGATTTCTTTGTGCAAATTGACGCTAGCTATTGAATGCAAAAAACTAGAAACTACTAGCTATTGGAAAAAATTGAATGAAAAAAGCATTGTTTCAGACTAATTTCATTGCTATCCTTTTTGACATAGGACTGCATGAGGTTACTTCCGTTTACATACGTACCTTACATCCAGATGACTGATAGAAGAGGATGAATCTCCAGCAAAAATGTCAGCCAGTGCAATCAATCTATGATTCCCTAATAATAGGGGAAAATGGAATTTAAAGCAAAGCATGAGGGGGATGTGGTAGAACAAAGTCTAAATAATAAGAATATGTCAAATGCCTTTTCATGGATAAAAATTAAACAAGTGTCTTCTGGGATGTTTCTAGATTAGAATGTTCTTTGATGAAATATTTTGTACATTCCATACTATATAAACACAAATCCATTAAAGAAGATTTAGTAAACATCCTCCAATGGGTAAGAATATGAAAAGTGGTAGAAAAATGATTGCTTGGAAAGAATTCTCCATTTACTGTACTTTCCATTTATACTTTTTTTTCTCCTCCCAAAGGCACAGTAAATTAACCAATATTTTCAAGAACAAAACTTACTAAGAAATCATTAAAAAAAGAATCTTTAGTAATTGACTGAACTTCTAGGAACCAATTATCCTTCACTATGCTATAGAAATTAAGTAGCTTCAACAATTCTACTAAAAAAGAATGAGCAGGTCCAATTTTATTTCCCATTATAATAGTAATCACGGGGAGGTGGTGGCTCAGTGGCTAAGATGCTGAGCTTGTTGATGAGAAAGTTCGGCGGTTCAAATCCCTAGCACCGCATAACAGAGTGAGCTCCCATTACTTGTCCCAGCTTCTGCCAACCTAACAGTTCAAAAGCATGTAAAAATGCAAGTAGAAAAATAGGGACCACATTTGGTGGGAAGGTAACAGCGTTCCATGCGCCTTTGGCACATAGTCATGCTGGCCACATGACCACAGAGAAGTCTTCGGACAGCGCTGGCTCTTCGGCTTTGAAACTGAGATGAGCACTGCCCCATAGAGTTGGGAATGTCTAGCACGTATGTGCAAGGGGAACCTTTACCTTTACCTTAATAACTTGACAGCCAATCAGAATAGATTCTTCTTAAACTGAAAAGTCTTAACCGATCATTTCTTACTTATTGACCAATAAGCAGATGGCTTGCTCTGTTCCCTCATGCTTGCACCAAACCCTAATCTCTTCCCCTCCCAAAATCCCAGTAAAGGAAAGTAAACTGAAATAATTCCAGGAATGTCTCTGGGAATATAAAAATGTGCAAGAGTCTGAGCAGAGTGTTGCAATCTAAGCTCTCTCCCTTTTGTGTGTGTAACACCCCACACACATATGCAAAAGGAGATTGGTGTGATCATTACACTATGCCAGCTATCTTGCAGATTTTGAAACTTGCACACAGAAACCTCCATAGACTCCAAGGAAACTGCCCATCTCTTAGGATGGCATAACTCTTGGCATGTTGGACTCTTTGCCTAAACTCCATCACATTGCAAATATGCCAAGGGGTCAACATTTGAGAGGCAGATGCCAAATTGTACAGCCAGCACTTCTGCTGCATCTGTTAGCTAAGTTCTACAATTGCAAAAAGAAAAAGAAAGAAAGAAAAAAAGAAAAGGAAGTCTTACATTTGCAGATTGAGAAATATTCCTCTATGCATTTCTACAAGCTGAGCAGAACCCATTCCTGGTAAATGCCCTTAACTGAAAGTTGTAATATATACATCTTTTTAAAATATAAATACTGTATAATATAAATAATGCAATACTTCTACTCAATCAGAGAGGATTTCTAAATTCTCTGCTTTAGTTTCCAGGCCATGCAGAAGTTCAGGAGATACAGCATTCACTAAGATAGTTTGAACAGAAGGTTAAATCTTAAGTGCCATCCAACAATGAATCCAAGCTTCCTATGTGCAATGCATATAAAAGGCATGATTGTAGCCATTAGGACTTCTTTTGACCTTCCAAAGACCCTGTGTGGGTTGATGTCTTTACCTTTTTTCTTTATCCTGAGATGATTAGAGGCAGCAGGAAAAAAATAAGCTTAAAAACAAAGAAAGGGGCTCACAGATAGTATATTAAGCACCTAGTATGTGGCACAAAGACAATATTTAAAAAGCTCCTTCATTAGTGTGACAGTACTTTTTGTATTTCTATTTTAACTGAATCTCATTTGAGCTATAAATAAAGGCAGGGCAGATGTGTTTAGCTCTTTGCATTATGTGCAAAAGGTTAGGCTAGACAATTATATCAGTCCCCTCTGGTATTAAAATCCATAGATCAATAATGATGGTTAGAGCCTCTAGCTGAAAGTGCTCTGTGTTTCTCAAAATAATAATAAGAAAAAGGTTTGAAACCAAACCCATTATATGGATAGTCAATTATAGTTTGATGTCCTAGCCCTCCCATAGTTTTTGTCTTCATTTTCATTTTGATTGTTGCATTTTGTTCTTCAGCGGTTATGCAGGCAAGGAAATCTGGGAATTGTAGTTGTAAGAAATATATTCATGTAAAAACATGTACCATATTTTTTTTGTTTATTAAAAATTAAATGTTATCGAAGATTAGTTTGGATGAATATGTTTTTTATATTGCTTTATATGTTAATTGCTTTTATTATGTGTCTTAAAATATGTTTTCAATCTTAATATCACATATAACCATTTAAATTGCTATTTTTCAGCAAATTCAATTTTTGAGTATTTTGTTTTTATGCCAATGTCTTGATTTTTATCCTATGCTGTATCATTCTATCTAACATGACAAATTAAAAGATGTTTAGTAGAATTATCTGTCTCCCCCCAAAAGGAAGATGTCCCTGTGGTACAAAACGGAAGCCACAGGAAAAGTTTGTTTGGCTTTTATTGCAACATTACACAGCTCTATAAAAGATAAAAGTGTTTTATCTTTATGAAGAGAGTATCAAAAACACTGTGCACATGTGTCTAGTGGTAAGTCTATGTGCAGTGAGGCTTTCCCTTAGGTAAATATGTAGAAAGTTGCAATTTAAAAATGTCTCGCGTGGATTACAGTGGAAGTTAACAGAATAATCAAAATGGTAAAATGAGAAATGAGATGTACAAATGATAATTCAGTTTTCTGTTCCTCAGGAGGTCTGCTAATCAACATAATCATTTATTTTTATGGGTATAAATTTTGATCTATTGAAAACTCCATTCCAGACAATACAAAAGGATCAATATTTTAAAAAAACATTATATTTGCCAATCAATTTTTCTCTACAGTAGTCACTGCTGCCATCTGCTGGATTCTTGTCTCCATGACAAAAAAAATATCAGTTGCAAATGGAAAACCTAACAAAAATTAAACTAACTTCAAAGAATGTAATTTTGAACTGCTTTTATTTGCTCGTGTGCGAATTATTCTACTTCTTCTCATTTCAATTTAAAATTTATTTCAGAAGAACAAAATATAGGGGTGTAGATTTTGGATTCGTAAGCCTGGCTCATTCCTCTATTCCCCCCTCAGTCAAGCAAGCTTACTGGGAAAAGTTGAGAGCACTCCAGACACCTTGAGATCCTGAGGAAAAAGCACAATATACTGTATATTTAATGCACAGCGATATAAATTCATATTCAATGCTCCACACATGTATGTAGATATATATATATATTATCAGCTCTAGAAATTAATTAAGCAGAATTGCCTAATTCCTTCTTCGTATTGGTAAAAGAAAAAATAGTCCAACCTACCAAAAGCAGCACCAAGGAAGATGGAGCAGGAATGGGTGTCAAAATATGCAAGAAATTAATAAGAGAATACCTATCCACACTAGACGAGTTCAAATTTGCCAGAACCAGATGGATTGCATCCCATGGTTTCAAAAAGAAGCTGGCAAATGAGAGCTTGGAACCACTAAACGGAATCATTCAGGACTCATGGCGCTATAGAGCAACTATAGACCAATCAGTTTGATATCAATAGCCAGGAAAATCCTGGAAAAGATAATCAAGCAGTGGATTTGTGAATACCTAGGCAAGGCAATTACTAGAAGCCAGCGTGTGTTTGTTAAGAACAGATCATGCCAAGCCAAGCCCATTGCCATCTTTGATAACGTGATTAAATCAATGGGTCAGGTTACGTAATTGCTGCAGATATTGTATATGTGGACTTCACTAAGGAGAGCATCATGAAATGATAGTATTGCTTTGCCACACTTGGAATACAGTATCCACTTCTGGTCATCAAGGTTAAAAAGGAGCAGAGAGCCTAGAAAGGGTGCAGAGAAGAACAACAAAGATGATAAAGGGTCTGGAAGCTAAACTGCATGATGAACAGTTAAAAGAACTAGGCATGTCTAGCCTAATGAAGGCAAGGTTTAGGGGGTGACCTGATAGTTATCTTCCAGTATTTGAGGGGCTGCCATAGAAAAGAGAGGGTTAACTTGTTCTCCAAAGCATCTGAGAGTGGGACAGGAAGCAAATGGGGGGAAGTTTGTTAAAGAGAAGTCCAACCTGGAACTAAGGAGAAATTCCTGACAGCGAGAACAATTATTCAATGAAACATCCAGAGTGGGTGCTCCATTGCTGGAGGTATTCAAGAAAAGATTGGACAATCATTTGTCCAGGGTGATATAAGGTCTCCTGCAGGAGGTTAGACTAGAAGACCTCCAAGTTCCCTGCCAGCTCAATGACTCTAGTGTAATCTACTCTTTGTTTTAAGTAGTAATTGGGACAGAAATTTTCTGATTTCTTTAGACAAAAAGAAAGAATTTGTCTGACTAATTAAAGGTGTTCTCATAAATACTTCTCAAGTTATTCTATGTATACTTACATAGAATATATATTAGCTCTTGCTTCCAAGTATGGATGCATAAAAATAATTACTCTATGTCCCTCTACTTTTTAAAAAAAACATTTACTCTGGAAAATTCAAAGGCACCAAAAATTAGCAAAGAAACTATAAAAAACTATAAGCTGCCCAGAGCCACTTCAAAACGAGACGACAAACAAATTTAATAATTTAAAAAATTAGAAAGGGTGCACATTCTTTCGGATTTTCATGGGTAGTTTCACAAATCACAGTGAGCCAAAAGTAAATGAAACATATGCTGACTTTTAGAATGTTAGATTTTAGCTAGTATGTCAGCATGAGAGCACACCAGAAATAACTTTTTCCAGCATGTGAATTAGTCAGATAGTTATATGAAAAATAATATAGTAGTTGCTCTATTCTTAAAAATGTCAAGGAAGAGAAAAAGTTCCATTTATGCTAAGGCTATGTTTTTAAATATGTATTAATGCTTCACAGTTTTTGCATCTGTACAAAGAAAAAAAGATGTTTGCTTTAACTACTTCACCCATTTTTTTTCTCTAGGCGTTACCCTATCCCGTATAAGAATGTTTTATGATGGTCCCACTTCCTATCTTCTACAAAACGTGAAACAATTACAGAAAGACCAGAGGTTGGTTCTAAGAAATAATGAAGTTTGAACTACTTTAGTAATTACTAATACAGGCAGATATAGCATTGAATTTCATTGCCTCATTTTGAAACATAGAGTTTCAAATCAGAAGGCCAACCTGGGATTGTTGAACTAAGTTTAGTTTTGAATGAAAGACAATTTTACAACAAAACCACAATTCGGTTAAATCTAAAATGGAAACTGCTATTGCCATTTCCTTATTCCTTTACGTATCAAGTTGATAGCTGCCACTGTTACCATCTTAGCTTTGTTTCAGTTACAGCACATTGGTCATGCTGAAACAACGGTGCTTCTCCATTATTTATCTCATTGCCCTGAAGTTCAAAAGTATTAACATATAGACAATCCAATCTTTCTCTTTAATGATATTGGAAGTTGTCTCAGGCATATTTTGGGCTGTAAAAGAGAAAGAACCAAACAGAATACATCAATCCTCTCTTATGTGGCCATAATTTAACGTAGCACTTGTGAATGTGATGATGTTCACCTGATCCACCAGTTGCGCCCCTTTCTGGACCGGGACGCTCTGCTCACGGTGACTCATGCCCTAGTTACCTCACGGCTGGATTACTGCAACACGCTCTACATGGGGCTGCCTTTGAGGAGCATTCGAAGGCTGCAGCTGGTCCAGAATGCGGCCACGCGAGCAGTTGTGGGTGCCCCACGCTACACCCACACCACACCACTCTTGCGCAAGCTGCACTGGCTACCAGTTAGCCTCTGGATTCAAGTCAAAGTGCTGGTTGCACCGACCTGGCATTTAAATGCACCACCCTAAGCCCAGAGGCCCGCCCCTCTTCACTCCCGTTGAGAGGGAATGTATCCAGGGGGTCAGAGTGCACCACAGCTCACAAACAGTGGCGGCGCACCCCCTGAGAATGATATGGCCCCCCCATACCACCTGGTGCCCATCCCAACCACAGTCAGGATCCACTGTCCTACCTTGGTCAGGGACCCACCTACCTCCCGACCCTCCCCCCTCTCGAAAGGAGTGGCTCTCGGCCCGGATTTAAAAGTGACTGGGGGAATCCCCCCTGATTCTCCCACATCACTCCCCTCCCTCCTCCCTAGCCCTCTAAAATAACCCGATAAAAAACACAGTAGGGGTCTCCTCCTGCAGCCAATCTGAGGACCCCTAACCTCACCCAACCTCCTTTTTGAACTCCCACCCACAATTGGCAGGTGGGACTCATCATGAAGGAGCAAGGCAGGTTGCACCTAGGAGTGGGGGGAACCCCTGAAAGCAAACAAGTCTGCAGCTGTATATTGGAACATCTAGAGAGCCTCAACAGGGCCAGAAGATATCAGGTGCACCCTCTCACAGTGCCCAGCACCACCAGGAAGCCAGAACCAAAAACCTTGCTGTCCTCTCACCACAGCAGGGGGACACCAGTCGCGCTCTCACGGCGGTAACCTCACGGGCCTCAGGAAAGCGTCCAAGGGGGGGATTGATGGATGATTAATCCCCCTTCTTCACCATATGATGTTCATGTCCCTACTTTGGAGGGCGTGGGTGGCGACACAGAGAACAGGGTCTATGATGTTACGGTGGTCTCGGTTTCCTTCCAGTCCACAACCCACCCTAGCCATGGGGTTATGATAACAAAAAACCCCTCATTGGTCCAGGCTGGGGGGGGAAGGCTGACCACCGCCAAGGCCACCGCCAGGCCACCAAAGCTGTGGAGCCACTGCCGGGCCACCGAAGCCGCCACCAGGCCGCCAAGCTGGGGCCGCCGGATCTTCTGGGCCACCAGAAGTTACTAGTCCACCGCCACTGCCAGGCTGCCAAGGCTGCTGCTGAAGCTGCTGCAGGGTTGCCAAAGCCGCTGCAGGGTTGCCACCAGGCCGCTGCAGGGTTGCCACCAGGCCGCTGAAACCATCCGAGCCGCCGACGCCGTTGAAAGCCACCAGCCTGAGCCACCGGGTCACTGGAGCCACCGGGAGTCACCGCAGCCATCGCCACCAAGGCCGCCGCCATTCTAGACCATCCCCGTGTCTCCAGGTCTTCTGGGGGCCTTACTGCCATCGCCGACCCCACCACCGGGCTTCCAGAGCCGCTGCCAGGCCACCAAGCTGGAGCCACCAGATCTTCAAGGCCGCCAGAAGCTGTTGAGGTCTCTGATGCCAAGGCCGCCACCAGGCCGCCGAGACTGCTGCCGAAGCTGCTGCCAGGCCGCCAATGCCTCTGCCAGGCCGCTGAAGCCTGCTGAGCCGCCGGCGCCAATGAAAGCCGCCACAGGAGACTTCTGATTAGCGATTCCGTCGAATGGTGGCTTTTTCTTGAAGCCGCAATTTCACCGACCCATGAAAAGTCGAGGAACGGTGGAAAACAGCCGTTCCCCGACTTTGGAGGCTTCCCCTGGGCATAAGGGGAAGTTAAGAAAAGGCGGAGCAAAGGTAGAGCCCCCGATATCCCCCAGTTGAAAAAAACTGGGGTTTGAGTTGGAGGCTCCCTGGAATGCTCGTGTCGGCTCCGGATCGGCGATCCCCTCCGCTTTAGCGGAGCCAGACGGAAACGACTAATCCCTGGGATTCACTGGAAAAAAAACAATAATTAAAAATAACAGGTGGCTTGAGACATGGACAAAAAGAATTGAGGTATATTTTAGTTGTTCTCTACTCTTTTTTGGATGTTAGGAGCTGTTTAATTGGAAACGGAAACTATCTTCCCCTCCTTTCACTTTTTAATGCTACAGTAAACCGTTTTTTCTTCCTTTTTTTCTCTTGTCTTTTGTTTGCTTGAAGAGGGGAGACTCATAACTTGTTAGCTGCGAAGTCGTGTTCGACTCATCGCGACCCCATGGACAATGTTCCTCCAGGCCTTCCCGTCCTCTACCATCCCCCGGAGTCCATTTAAGCTTGCACCGACTGCTTCAGTGACTCCATCCAGCCACCTCATTCTCT
>JANHFQ010001522.1:113781-128018 GCA_032468035.1 Aparallactus werneri
GTAAGATTTGGGGGTTCTCCGAACTGGGCAGACCCTTAGCAAGAGGTTCTCCCAAACCCCTGTGAACCCCCAACAGCCCAACCCTGCTTCTGGTCCTGGTGACTGATCCAGATTACATCCCAGAACATTATCCTGGGACATGTATATTTACTTTCATTCATGAAAGAAAGCTTGCTTCAAAATTGTCCACTACATAGGCAATTAAAGGGAGTTTGGGGGAGATTGAAGGAAATGTTTTGTTTACTCCATCTTGCAAAAATGTTCTCTACAGGCTTACCGTGAAGAATTCATTGCTGAGTGGAGGAAGCTGAAATTGGATGTCATCCTCTGTCCAGTCCTGGGACCAGCTTTTAATGAAGGCTATCCCGGGAAACTGTTTGGTATAATATCCATTTACTTTTGTTGGCTTTTATTTATGGTTTCAGAAAACAACACTGAAAAGCTTGCCCTTTACATCTTAAAAAAGCTATTTGCCAAGTGCTTGCAAAGGTCCAGAAAAATATTTAGTCATTAATTTTGAACAAATTAATCTTTAGAAATATTTCAGGTTACTAATTACTATGTCGTTGTTTCATTTGCACTTTATACTCTGCATTGCTTTGTAAGTTACACTTACATATTTAAACATTAAAATTTAAATATCAAAATTGAAAAATGTCTCCCAAAATCACCAGACAATTAAAAAATAGCCTTGATTTAAATTTTAATTCTCGGCATTGGGAATCATATAACAAGTCTTGTTTTAATCTTCTCCCAAAGCACTGCTGACCTAAAATATAGTTACTTTACTGTGGACCAGTCTGGCTGGAGAGAAAAAGATCTAGTTGTCAAATGGAAAACACAAATCCAGACTAAAGCTTACCAATACCTGGTTCAGTTTCAAAGACTGGAGAACAGGAATGATAAAAGGTCTTGTCCACAGCCACAAGAATCTTTCCTGGACGATCTGTAGAACTTTGATTGATTCACTTTTCTTCTGCTCTTTTCAGCTGCTACTTCATATACCAATTTATACAATGTTCTGAACTTCCCTGCTGGGGTTGTGCCAGTCACTACTGTCACCCAAGCCGATGAAGAGGAGCTGAAACAATACCAAGGTCATTATGCTGACCCCTGGGATAAACGGCTGAAAGAGGTCTGTATGGTAGCGGAAAGAAACAAGCTGCCTTTCTGAAAGTTAAATCATGTAGTTGCCTCTTCCTGTTCTGACTGTCCCTCTATCTTCAGGCTGTCACGGATGCTGTGGGTCTCCCTGTAGCTGTCCAGTGTGTGGCTTTGGCTTGGCAGGAGGAGCTGTGTCTTCGGTTCATGAAGGAAGTGGAGACCCTCACCTGCAAGAACAGACTGAAAGCATAATCTGTGGCCAAGGCTCATGGTTTCTCTTCAGACTGGATGGCCTCGTGCAGAAAAATGGAAAATAATAAACAATTCAACATGGCACAATCAGAACTGGAACATATTATTAAGTCTTTGTAAAGTATGATAAAATATAGCACATGGTGGATATTGGTTGTCCTTATTTAAACTTAGAAGCTAAGTGGAGCAAAGCCTGGTTAATATTTGAATGAGACATTATAAGTGAGCTATTTTCTGGTAGAGGGCAATGACAAACCATTTCCATAATATTTCAAGAAAATTACCATACATTTATGCATTCATAAAGTTACCGGGAACTGAGCTTGACTTTATTATTTTCTTAAATATAACTCACCTGAAGAATTAAAAAGGAGAATATATCAAAGAAAAACTATCAATAGGACTTAGTTCTCCCAAGCAGCAAGTTAGATGACAAGTCTATATTCAAATGATACTATTTTTAATAATTATTGGGTGCTCATTTGTTTTTTTTTAACATTGCCCAGTTGTTTGGCTTTTGAAATCACCTGGATAAAACTGTCATGTTCAAGAAAAGGCTAGACTAGAATTTTACTATCTTCGACCAAGTTTCTGCACAGAGATTTGTTTTGATTGTGGTAGGGAGAAGTACTGGTACACAAACACCCTCATCTTTAGTTTGAAATTGTGGATCAAAATGCACAAGTTCTCTATATTGTACATTGCATGTGGAAACTGAGGCAAAAAAATGCCACAGATAACATTGGTGGACTTTGAAAAGACATTGACAGATTAAAATTGCAGAAAGGACTACTCTGGTTTAGGCAAATGTGGACAATTCATAGACTATGTCAAGGCTCTGACTAATGAACCCAAGCAAATCAGAACTCGGAGGCTTGGCTCTTTCTCAAAGACCTTCTTTAATGAGTACATCATATCGGCACAACTTCAATGGAAAACCAAATCTACATCTTCCCATGTTTCAGTATAATTAAAATAGGAAATAACCCCATCCCCAAGTGTCCCAGGTCACATTGGCCAATTGAGTTAATTAGCAGATTTTTCAGGCACTCCTCTCCCACCTTTGCTGGTAGAGACGACCTTGGTTCTCATGAGAAAGCTCCTTGTTGTGTCTAGTGATGCATTCCAACCTCCTTCCCAGGGGTGGGTTTCAACTGGTCTAACAATCAGTTCGGTGATCGTGCACTTGGAGCATGCATGTGCATTATATTCTCTAATTTTAAAAAAGACCTTTTCCTGAGGCTCTGGAGAGTCTCAACAGCTGATGGGTGGCAATCTGAACTGCTGTGCTGATCAGCTGGGCTTCGGGAAAGGCAGAAAAAAGAGGACTGAATAGCACAGGGGTGGGTGGGCAGGCCCAACTCTTCCCCCGAACTACCAGTTCACCGAACCGGTAGCCCAACTGAACAAACCCACCGCTGTCCTTCCCCCCTTCAGCCTCTGTGTGGCAACTGAGGAACAGAAAGATGGCTGCAGCCAGATTCAGTTCGAAATTGACAGACTGTTTGCACATCCTGTGATTGCCCAGCTGAAGTTCTTCAGCAAAAGGGACAGATGTCATTGAAGTGATTTGAGCCTGTTTTTCACATTAGTGATTGTTTTGAGAGAGAAATGGTAATACTTTTCCTAAGAGATCTCATTCTCCTATGTTCCCTGCCAAAAGGAAAAAAAAGGTGGGGGGAGGGGAAGAGCCACTCTTTCTCTGGTAATTGCTGCGAATATTTCTCCAGAAGATTGGTAAGTTGAAGCTGAGTTAAGAATCCCTACCTCTAAAATGATGCCAGCCCTGATTTTAGGGATGGAGAAGTTGCTCCCTCAGGACTCTCTAGCAGGAACAATGGTCTAGCTGGATTTACCCCTTTCTCCTTTATTTTTAATAGCAATAGCATTTAGATTTATATACATTACAGTACTCTCTGGGTGGTTTACAATGTCAGCATTATTTGCACATGGCCCCCAACAATCTGGGTCCTCACTTTACCAACTTCAGAAAGATGGAAGGCAACTTTGAGCCCCTTCAAGATCGAACTGCAAGCTGTGGGCAGAGTTTGGCCACAATATTGCACTTAACCATTGTGCCACCAGTGGTCCTGATTGGGAGAGAAGGCACTTAAAACTGAATAGAGTGTCTGATGGATACTTTCCAGCTTTGTTAAAAAAACCAGTGGATTGTTTGCAGATGATTTGTCCACCACTTCTTGTAGTATGGATAGTTCTATCCTAGCAATGTGTTCACAGGTAGAATTGAATGCATGGGAAGCCATGTGCAACTCTTCCCTTCAAGTCACGCTGTTGAGGTCCCAGGAGAGGCACTCTTCATAAATAGTGTAAAACAGGGATGTCAAACTCGTGTCACGTCATCGTCACATGACATATTGTGACTTCCCCCTTTGCTAAACCGGGCATGGGTGTGGCCAGTGCGTGACACATCTAGCCCGCAGGCTGTGAGTTTGACTGGTGTAAAAGGACTACAGCATGGAGTCCTTCCATATAAGTAAATGCTTTTTATGTGAGGTATCTCACATGATGCAAGGTAGAACTCTCCAGTTGCTAGGTTCCAGCTCATGTGGAGACATGAATTTGAAAGCTGCCCACTAAATACAATTATGTTGTATGCCAGGAGAATTGTCTGTAATTAAGTTCACTGTAATTATCTGAATTTCTGTGGGGACAGACTGCTCCCTTTTATGTCAAATTTTATATATCAGATATAGTATATCAACTGAATAAGGCTGATATGATCATGTAAATTTTTATAGTTATGTGATCCTTCCAGAAAGTTCTGAAGAAGAATGTCTCTCTGTCTGTAGAAAAACCAACACTGCTGTAAGTGCACAAGGTTTTTAAAAGATTAACCAAGGTTGGAACGGATCCATCAGTCACTTTGTATATTTTTCAAAAATAAATGTACTTCTGACCTATCCTTACTTCTACGGAGTGATTTAAATAGCTGGACCACAATGTAGTCTAATGAAGAGAAGACTTAAGGATGACATGATAGCAGTATTCCAATATTTAAGGGGCTGTTACAGAGAAGAGTGGGACAACCTATACTCCAAAGCACATGAGGGCAGGACAAGAAGTAACAGCTGGAAACTTATCAAGGAGAGATCCAACCTAGAACTAAGGAGAAATTTCCTGGCAGTGAAACTAATTGATCAATGGAATGGCTTGCCTCCAGAAGTTGTGGGAGCTCCAGCACTGGAGGATTTTAAGAAGAGACCGGACAGCCATTTGCCTTGAATGATATAGGAACTACTGCTTGAGCAGGGGGTTGGACTAGAAGACCTCCAAGGTTCCTTCCAACTGTGTTATACAGTATATTTGGAATGAAATAATAAAAATAAGCAAAATTGGTATTGGTAGTTGGTGTGTTGGGCTTCCTATAGGTAGTTCTAGAGAAATGAGGCAGGGGTCTTCTTTACAGTATCAGATTATCTTTTCCCGCCTTTATCTTTTTAGTATTTGGATCCTGGCTTTTACTCAGTTAGTAAATCATAGACAAAATGATAATAAACTAGAATAGGTAGCCCTTGTCTACGACAACCTGCCACAGCTAACTTCTTGCAATCAACTCACCATGGGCCACTCACCATGGGCCAACTCGCTGCAGGACAACAGTTAAACTACTATCAAAGAAATAGTGCAATAGAATAATTAAAGAAAGGATGCCAAAGAAAGGATGAAATGAAATGTGAATGGCAAAAATTAAAATAATACTTTAATTATTTTAAATAATTAAATTTAATTGTTCAATTGTCCTGTAGCCAGGGATGAGTTTCTACCGGTTCGTCCCAGTTCGGGCGAACCATTTGTTACGATGGGTTACCGGTTCACCGAGTCGGTAGCTAAACGCACACTGCATGCTCATTGGACCTGAAAATCAGCTGATTTTCAGGCTTAAGTTGATGCACATGCAGCATGCACCAAACGCACATTGTGCACACATCACTTTAGACCCCAAAATCAGCTGATTTGGCTACTGGTTTCGGCGAACCAGTAGCTAAATTTAACTGAACTGGTAGCTAAATCAGCTGATTTCCAGGCTCAAAATGATGCGCGCACAGCACATATTTGACACATGTGTGCTTCGCACATGTGTATGCACAAAATCCCCACATCAAGCGAACCAGTTGTTAAACCAAAGAAACCCACTCCTGCCTGTAGCATTGTCCTTGGTGAGTTGGCTGTTGTGAGTTGTCCCATTCTGGTCCTTGTAATATGCACACGTTTGCTCAATTTGGCATCCTCCAGGTGTCCTGGGATTGCAACCTGGGAATTCTGGGAATTGCACCTTTTAACATGCTTAGGAGGTGGCAAAATTGGAGAGATAGCATCTATAGAAGGACTGCATCCAGTGCTAATAACTGATTCAATTTAGGGTTAAATAAAACCCACCAACCCAGAGCCCCACTTCCCCCAGCTAAGTGATGCAATCATGCCACTTTTCCCCAGCGTTTTGAAGGAATATTTTGCGTAGAACATGAAGTGAAGTACAAAGTCAAATATGTATACATTCTTTTTTTTTTAATAGCAAGTAAAAGATTATCTTATGATGAAAAATGACAAAAGCTGGTAGGTATAATAATAACTCCTCAGAGAGGGAAGGCCTTCTTCAAGAACAGGGCATATCAATCTTAAAACAGCATTTTATGCAGAATAAACAAAAGCCATCACAGGTTTCCAAGATGCATCTTGAACTCTTCGACAATAGGAGGGTTTTACTTGACATTTTGAAAATTCTGCTGTTTCATATTATTTTTATAGTGGGGGCTGGTGGTTCTGTACATATGTTCCTTTGGTTGATAGTCACACAGTACTTTTTCAAAGTTCCCAAGACATGGGTGGTCAAGGAACCCCTGGACATGGGAAAGAGTTTTATCTATGTTTCAAGCTGCAGTATCCCACAACCATGCAGATATGGAAGTGAATTAAACTTCCCTTGAGGTCTGAGAAAAAGTGAAATGGGTTATGGAATTTAATTAAAGGAGAGAGAAGAATTTAGGAATGGGAGGCTGAAAGCAACAAGAGCAGGAAGATGGAAAATAACTTATGAAATGTAACCTCAGTTATAGGGTGGGGAAAGGAATGTAGGCAACTGGTGGCCTTCTTCCTCAGTGGAAGATTAATGAATCCACAACACAAAATATGGTTGCCAAGGGATACAGCAGCAATTTCAACCTTGATTTATCCATGTCAAATTTCTTAAATAAATCCTTTTGTTTATTTCTGGTATCAGAGATACTGAATATTCTTCCAGCCTTCCTCTTCTGTTGTGGGGGGAAAAACACCTTGAAACTGAAATTTTCAAAACAGAGATTAAAAGAAAAAATGCATGAGGGAGGCTTTTTAATGCTGACAAAAACTGGACAAATTTTCTCTTCTGTAATTGCTAGCAAACACTACATTGCTCAACCACGGGGAATAATGAGCCTCCTTATAGGGTTTTTTCCCCCTCCTGAGAAAATCATCATAAATCTGTAACAAACAGCCGAAGTAACTAAGTAAGTATCAGTATCAACTCTTTGGAACCACATAGAATATATATTTTTTCATAAGGATTTGTCTTTAACCCGGTCTTTTAGGTCTTCCAGTATGGCACCCATTTTCTAAAGCCACATGAAGAGAAAAGTAAAAATGCTGGCATCTTATTGTCTTTAAATGTAAATGCTACAGAATTAGTATTAAAAATATTAACAAGTACTTCTTAGGTATTTGCATTTAGTTTTGGATTCATTTGCAAAAACACAAAAACTAAGAATTGTCTACTCAGAGAAAAATTACTTAAATCTTTACACAAATCTTTCCAGAATTTTTCAGCTCTGTTTTGTGGCATTTTTTTTCAATATTTTTTTCATTGTATCTTTGCTAGCATTTATAGGAGGAACAAATGTAGGAATATTAATTGATTAGTAAAAATGTAGCCTGTTAAACTGGTTTGACTTGAAGAAAGCTGGCTCTGTAGCCAAGAATTTTGTTCTGGTTTACTTAACAGATTGTAATCCGGTAAGATTACAAATGCAAATAACTATCTACTTAAAAAAATGTATAGCTTTGCACAGCTTCAGAAAAAACAACAACACATCCAGTAAATGGAACTGTTTCCAGTTTTACAGATCTGTGCCCAAAAGTAAATTTAAACTATGGATCACTTGTGGAAAAAAGCTGTGCATATTCAGAAGGATTTACGTTTAACAGGTTTAACATATTAACAGAGTTGGAAGGGACCTTGTAGGTCATCTAGTCCAACCCCTCCACCCAAGCAGAAATATCTGCCTCTACCTAGGATCAAACTCACAGCCTCCTGATTGTGAGGCGAGAGCTCTGTTTGATGTATTACTTCTGACATTTCATGAGGCTGCACATTTGCTGTAATGAGGGGCATGCAGGACAGATAAAAAAACCATGTGCCCCCTCAGCATGTCCTACGCATGACACATATACAAAAGAAGTGGGACTTTGATGACATGGATGTGACTGCCATATTGAAGGTTTTTTAATGCTCTCTTTTGTGCATGCTTTTGCTATAATGGCTTCAAAGTAGACACAGTGTGTGACAAAAAGAAAGAGAGAACTATCTTTCTTCATATCCAGTTATTTCTCCTTGAAAAGAAATAAATTTGGATCTTAATTTCAGCTTTCTCAGCCATATCACTTCTCTCCTTCATTTGCCTTTCTTTAAAAAAAAGAAAAGGAAAAAGAGCTAAGCTAGTATGAAACTGGTGCAATCCTTCATATGCCTATTCAGATATCCCACTAACTTTAATTGGGATTATTTTTAGCAAGTATTAATGATTTTCTTTTTTTTTAAAAGAACGACATTGCAACCTGATACAGTATATTCAGAAGGTCTATGAAACCTAAGAAGGTCTAAGATTTAAAAGAAATAAACGTTTCCTTTTTGGAGTGATAGAACAAGTGGTGGGTGAAATCATCAAACAAAGCTGGAAACGTGACAATTGGTTATTGGAATGAGGGGTGGCGAAAATAAAACTTCAAGTGGATTTGGATGAAGTGAATTGAGATTAACAGCCCCAAGTACACTGGCTGTTTCCAAGTTTTTGCAGAGGCAAATTAGATGCCCAGAAAGGCAAATTGAAGAACGAACATAAGCATTTGCAACAAAGCAAGGACTAAAAAATATTCTAGTTGCCTGATCATCCTGAGGACTGCATAGATGTTCACATTGTGTGTGTGTGTGTGTTGTGTGTGTTGTGTGTGTGTGTGTCTCTCAAACAGCCAACATGACTTTGTTTTTTTTAGATACTTTTTATACATTCAGATTTGAAATATTGGTATGCCAACCCTTAGAGCTTAGATGATAAGAGCGTGTATGCAATGGAATAGTTACTATAGAATGAGCAAGTCTGTTAAACAGAAATAATATCACAGTTATATCTTAGAAATGAAAGAGGCCTAAAGTTTATGGTAGGATTTTTTTATTGTTGGGTCTGCTGCATAGGTCTATCCTTTGCCATCAGCAATATCTAGTCTTTGAAAACATATGTTGACCAAATCACAAAAGAAAAACAAATTTCATAGCATCTGGGTGTTTTTTCCTCTTTCTATTCTCTATGGATAAGTGGATGCAGTAACATTTGGTGGACTATAGAATGGAACAGGTGGGTCATCTTATATTGCTAAAGTGACATGTTGTATAGTACATCGGAATGTTGTGAAAGCTAAATCAAAAATTGTCACTTGAAATATTCTTCTACAGGGATACTTTTCTGGAAGTTCTTCATTCCTTATTAGACAGGCTTCTATCTGTCAGTTGCTTCGACTTGACAGCATCTGGGTGGGCTTAAGAATCACCACCCACTTCCTTCCTCTGTCTTTTCCATTAGCTCCAGAGAACACAGTCTTAGCAGCTTTTTCGGATTCTGAATGGTGAGAAAAATCTCACACTATGGCTCTAGAGACGGTTAAGGAGCTCTTTCCAGAGGCTGAAGTTGACAGGCGCCTTGTCTCAGGCTTGCTTTGTGGCTCAGCTGCTGCCATTCTGATATTCAAATGGATGAATCAGATACGGGTCCAGAAGAAACTTGATGAATTTAAGACCAAGCGAGAACATGGGTTTCAGCGAATGGAGAAGGCAGCAAAGAAGTTTAAACAGCAGGTATTATGGCATTTGATTCAAAGAAAATAAGATTTCCTTCTTTTTCCAAATTTTAGAAAATAACATGCAGATTTATATGCAAAAGTATTTCACTGTCCCGTGATCTCTGCATTATGGTTTATGTCTTGCTTAAGAAAATATGAATATGCATTTTGTACTGTACTATATAGTGATATTATGGTACCTTGCTTGCCAAGATCTATTTTATATTTAAGGTAGTTATTTTCATCTTTAAAAGTAATGGTTTGCTGCAAATTTTGTACAGTGCTATAGTTAATTTCATTTCAATATCTTTTGGCTAAGGTTCCTATTGCTCTGTGTTTCCTACTTAACATTAGGAGCTTCTTAATGTTCACACATACTTTGTGTCATAAGGGAGACGAGAGAAGGCATAAGATTTCTTTTGCCTTCTCTCCTGGCATTTAAGCTGCCTTCTTAATGCAGCTGTCTCTGCCCACTTTTTAGCAGGATGGTAACAAATCATCCACCATAAAGCCAGTGGATATTTGAGCTTAACATTTGCCTAGTGACTGTTGACACATGTCAATATTATGTTGAGGTCAGTATGCCTAGGTACAAAGAGCAAGTGTTAGGACTTTCAATGCAACCTTCACTATGCAATACAATATAGAACTCAGGAAGAACTATCCCTAGTTTGGAAAGAAATTTGCTCCTTTCATTATGTTTCAGTGTAAACAAGAATTTTCTTCAGCAAGATTATTTATATCATGCAGAACTACTGCTGGTTGTTGGGGCCAAATCCTAATTGGAGACTCTGAAATTGGACCCTGATAAGATTACATGCAGCATGGAGAGAAAACATAAAATGAAGGACTAACAATGAGAGACAAGATGCTTTTTATTTTCATAAAAGTGAGATTACGAGGGCTACATCCTAACTGGGTACCAAAAACACAATTTGGTGCCGCATTGTGCCTGGATTCCAATGCTATGCATTGCCAGTGAGTCCCAGTTGTTGTAATGATATGTGAGAATAGCCTTGGGAGACAGAAGGAAGAGTCTCAAACTGGACAATGGTCTAATAAGAGGCAGGTGAGCCCATAGAAGGAATGGGGGGGTGTGGCAAACATATCAGAAGGGATCTTTCCTAGTTTCTTGAATTATAAAGGTGAGGGGGAAGGAAAGTACTTTTACACTTAGAAGTACACTTGCAAGATTATGTTAATATAACCTTATAATGGTACTTCTAGGTGTGCTTCATGTTTGGACTACCTCATAAAGCTGACAACAATCTTGCAAGTCTGAAATTAACTAAATAATGGAGACCTTTGAGGTCTTGTAGTCAACCCCCTGCTCTATACCATTTCAGGCAAATGGTTGTCCAATCTCTTCTTAAAAGTCTCCAGTATTGGAGCACATTGTCATTGCACAGCAGATTGCATATTGGAGCAAATTGCCATTACATTTCAATAAACTTGGAAAAGTCCCTTCTTCTATCTCCCATGGTCATTCCAACATACTATTACAATTGGGGAACTACTGAATATAACAAGTTGAAAGCATTTGCTTACCTGCCATATTTAGGTGGGAGAGCAATAACTTTCAAGTTAGATTTGTGAGATCATCTGTTACCTTGGCTCTTTCCCAGGGACCCTGTTCCAAGCTCCTAGCAACCTTCCCATCAGTCTATACTCACCCTGAATTCATCCCAAAGCCACTGATAACAACAATGGGACAAAAGTACTGTCAATGTTGTATGTATTATCATGAAATAAAAGGAAGGGTTGAGTAGGGGAGCCATACATTGTACAAAAAATGAAAAAAGACAAACTGATTGGGTCTGTCTTTTAAATAGACCGAGTACAGCAATTGCATGAAATGTATAAATACACTTCCCAACCTACCTTCCCTTGATCTCATTTTTTGGCAGGAGAGGTGAAGTGCTGAAATCAGAGCTCTAATGGAGGCAAAACTGGATCTTTGCCTTGCTGTGTCAAGATGAATAATTAGTTATGAAACAAAGCTGTTTAAAAACTCCTCTTTATGACAGTGTGTGTACATAATTCATTAATATATTGAAATACGATCTACTGAGGACAGCTAGATTGGTGTAGTAGTTAAGGCATCAGGTTAGAAACCATGGGTTCTACTCCCATCATCTTACTCACCATTAAGAATCTACTATTTTTTGAAAGATTAAATGCATTAGATCAAGCAGTTATTTATTGCTATATAAACAACATCATTTATATATAAGTTGAACAATAAGGGGCAAGAATATAGCTCTGTTTGTCTCCTCTGACGATAAGGAGTGGGGGGTTAAATCACCATTACAACAGCCTCTATCTGCATTGTAGTATTTTGATGTAATAGAGAAGATGAGAATCATGTATGTTGTGGCTAATTTCCTTCATAGTTATGAAAAATTGAATTTAAGGCTGTTCTTAAATAAATAAGAGCAACAGAAAGTGTTCCTTTGGTAGGGCTAGATGAGTTTTCAGTTAAATGGTGCAAATTTGCGCATTAATCCATGATGGAATATCCTGACCTAAAACCTATTTGAAGCTAATTTTTTTAAACTTTAAGCTGCCCAATGTTGCTGTAGTTAGCCTCAAAATAGATTGAATAAAGAAACAAATGACTGAACAAAGTGTTTCTTCAACTCTCCGCTATTGGGGACCACAAAATAAACATTTAGGAAATATGGGAACAATCCAATTAAACATTCTCCTCCTACATTTTTATTTTTAAGAGGGTGAGAGTTCACATTTTTCAGCAAACAAGAATCGTTATCGTTGCAATTTTATGTGCCTTCCCATTTCCTCCATTTTAAAAGATTTTTAAAATACATTTTGTAAGAAAAATCAAAATCAAGTATTTATTTACTGCTTCCATTTTTAATATACTCCATGCCCTAAAAACAACCGCTGAATCTTGTACATTTTTAAAATTTTAGCATTCACTTTGCTACGTTTAGGCTTCAACAAACCAGTTTTCAGCCACTGAACCATTTTTTGCAGGCCAGTTAACTTGCAGTGCATCCAAAAGATTCAGCAGCTGTGGTCAGTTGATTGGCAGTGAATGTGGGAATTGTGTGTGGGGAATGTGGGTGATGGGCCAACTGGTGAACCTCCATGCATCATCAATAATCTACAGCAGGGGTGTCAAACTTGCGTCATCATGGCAGCATCATGTGACATATCAGGACTGTTTTCCCCTTTGCTAAACTGGGCATAGGCGTAGCCAGCACATGACGTATATGGCTCATGGGCCGCAAATTTGACAGCCCTGATCTACAGAATGTAGTTTAAAAATCACTGGTCTAATATATATCAATTTTGCAACAATATGTCAGCAGTATGTTTGTTCCTTGCTGTAGAACCCAGGAATAAAGGCTGCTCCAATCCTATCTCTTTCTCTTGTGGAACTAACTGCAAAGTTAAAAGATGGCTCCTTGTCTCCAGAAAGTGTCCTATACACCTATATGGAAAAGGTAAGGTTGACTTTGAATGTTAAATTCCAATATGCGTATGCATTGCTTATACAAAACCTGCTCTTTTATCTTGCAAACATCAAAATCCTTTGGACAATACAAACTATTGACACCTCACACCATAAATATTGTTACTGATTTGGGCATAAGCTAAAAATTTAAAATCCCTTCTAACTGTGCACATTTCCCTGATTTTGTAATCTGAACTATTGAGTGATAGCTAGAAGCAATCAGTTTAAAGATCTGACAAAGCACAGCTGATTGCTCTAATGGTGCTTTAGTGGGCCCTGAAGGCATGAATGATGGACAGAAGATTCTCTCTTCTTTTGTCTCACTAGGAGAAAGTGAGGAGTTTAACCAAGCCAAGTCTTTAAATCAATCTATGCTGGGAGCTAATCTGCATAGGAAACAGAAGGGTTGCTTCGCCCTTTGCAGAAAAAGACATGGCATCATCAGTTCCTTAAGAAAACTGTTGAGGAACAGGAAGCTCTCGATTTTTGTAAACCCATGCCTGACCCTCAACCCTTGTGTATATTTTGTAAAGCCTTCTATCACCAAAACAGCATAAATCTCCAGAGATGACTTTCCATGGAACCCTCAAAGGCATTGGGACCCTGAAACTGAAGCAGTCAAGAGAACATGGATACTGTGGTAACTCAAGGTAGCATTGGCATCAGGGTACTCAGGAAGATGATTTATTTGATTTACAAGTACTGAGGAAAAGCTGGCTAAGCTAATAGCTTACAATACTAAATAAATTTCTGCAATATTTTACATATGCATTTGTTTGGCCACACTCATACCCAGTCATTATAAATGAAGCTCAGCCCAATTCAGCTTCAAATCCCTCCCCAGTTGTGCAACCTGCACCCAACTAAGCAAATTTCATTCAGCAATTCAAGAGTTAAGAGGAACTTTCATCTTTTTTCTAGCCCCTTGAATCTAGGCCTTGGGCCTTTGATTTATGTAATCTATGGAGTTATTTTCGGCTGTGGAAGATTTATTACAACTCCCAACAGCTAAGTTACAAGAGAATTCCATTTTTGGAACAGCTTGACTTTGAGACTTCTATAGAGAGGATCAAGGACTGAATGAATGCAGTTGTCTGCTTGGCAGGTGGAAGATACAGGCATAAGTGCACCAAAAAGACACTTGAATGTATTGGATGCTGGGAATTTATTTATTGTATTTATATTACCTAGCATATATCCCTGGGTGGGATGGGGATCTAAAAGTATTTTAATATATATTTTGTTTAATATGGCTTATTACTGTTTTCAATGTATATACTATATTTATACCACTTGT
>JANHFQ010001522.1:181314-191484 GCA_032468035.1 Aparallactus werneri
CAAGCAATTTCATCAACAGACACATTGATCTACAACCAGCCTATGAACCCATCAGAACCCAAACCAACTGCACAGCCAACCAGAGACAGCACAGATCCTCAACCAAACCTCCCCCAACCAGCATTTCACCTCCCAATGACCTTCACCTGATGTAACCTTCCCATCACAAAGTCCCTCACTTAACACACCCACACCTCACCCATCACAAGACCTACTGACCACAAGATTCACCGATGACTCACAACTGACTCATCACAGGATCCTCACTTGACACACCCACATCTGAAGCCCTTATAAACAGAAGAATGCTGACACTGGCACCCCCTAAACTCTGCTGAAGATGTTACGTAGCCTGGTAATGAAATGTTTGGAAACCAACCCACAAGCTCGGAGAACAAACCTTCATCCTCATTCTTCTTCCTTCCTGCTGAAGATTACCACTAGCTCCATCATGCTTCAGAGAACCACCTATCTTGTTGCTACACCATGGCTTGTTAAATAGGCATATCGGCTGCTGAGAGAAAGCGTGAAGAAAAGACATTAACTGTCTAGGGAGATTCTCAGTCATCCAGATCATAGATGTCTCAAAGGTGCTTTTTCAAAAGCTAACTGGACTGTTTTTTCCTTGAGGAAAAAAAATGTTTCGCCACATTTTTTTTTATTTGAAAAAGGTTGTAATGCTATACTAGGAAATGCTGATGTTTTCCCCCTCTTTAGAGGAAAATATGTGATTTTTAAATTTAAATTTTGTTTTATTGCTTTTTAAGTAGTAATAAAGTGCAAAACACAAAAATAATGATAAAAACAAACATTGTCAAAAAGAAAAAATACATTAAAAATGCTATAGCAATAAAAGTGAAAAATTCAACAAAAAAAGAAACACAATATGATATGTTATAGTAAATCGTTAAAATTGTACATTTATTTAACACAAATATTGTTCAAAGCATTTATATTTCTGATACATTTGTGGCCTTAATGCATTATGTATAAATGAGTTTTCATATTTCATTATACTTGTCCATAAAAAAGTCTACATCTATATGCAGTCCACTCATAAGTGGCAAGCGTAATCAGATCTTCAATCCATTGAATGAAAGGGCCATGAATTTAGTTTTCCAATACTGCAATATATGTGATTTTAAATATTTTAATTATTATATCATTATTATTTTCCTAAATTAAAATATGGGAATACAAAATGTTTCAGGAAAATAAGGTCCATTTAGGATATAACTCTTTTCATATTGTTAACAACAAACAGAAGCAGGGACCATGATGTGTTGGGAAAAAATATTAAAAATCTGTTCATTCTATAGTAGAGGTTCCCAACTTTTGCTCTTGGTTCTACTGATAATTTTTAGTGAGGTTGCTAATATACTGTGGCCAAGATAATCAAATCTCATAAAAAATGATTTTCTTGCACACATTCAGGCAACTTCATGGCAATCTCATGGGTTTTAACACTTTTATTTTGACTAAAAATATTTTATTTTTATTTAATTTAACAGTCTCTGAGATGGTCATAAAGACTTTGATTCTTATCATCCTTGAGATGCCAAATGTCAACTTTTAAAATTTGAATGAAATGACTAGGTTTGCTTTTCCTTTTAATGTTTCTTAAATGACGTAAATTGAGGCCCAGATCCAACAGTCCAAGTAATGCAATTCCTATTCTGATTTTTAAAAGGAGAATCTTTTTATTTATTTTAAAAATATTTTGAATAAAATCACTTTTCAAAACAATAAAATGTCATCTAGGTGCTTCTAACCTTCAATGTGGAAAAAAAGAAAGCAATTCAATAATTCTTCCAATGTTGATCTTGTCTTGATAAATAACAAAGAAACATATTTTCCTCATTTTTTATTATCTGAAGATAACAGGCATTTTACATAAAGTAAGATGGACACAAGTTGGTTACATGGCGTCATGCTGCAGCCTGCTTCAAAAGAATACAATTGTATTTATTTTAAACTATCAGAGAATAAATAAATATTATACATATTTGCATTGCCAGGTAGTGTATCCTACAACACAAAACTGTTACATTATAGCTTAAATTTTACAGGAAATCATATCAGGTTTTTTTTTACCCTTTAAATGTTTAGGTTTTTATCTAAATATGGCCCACATGTATGATTTTGATTAGTAGTTCAGTGGTCAAGTTGATGAGTAGAGTAATGGTCACAATTTAGTGACCATTTGAAGTAACAATGGCAGTGAAAAAAGTGACATGACTATTTTTCACACGTACAACTTTTGCAACATCCCCATGGTCACGTGATCAAAATTCAGATGCTCGGCAACTGGTTCATATTTATGATGGTTGAAGTGTCCCAGGGTCACCTGATCCCCTTTTACAAACTTCTGACAAGCAAAATTAGTGGGGAATCCAGATTCACTTAACAAATGTGTTACCAACTTAACTGCAGTGATCCACTTAAGAACTGAGGCAAGAAAGCTTGTAAAATGGGGCCATCTCACTTAGCAACAGAAATTTGGGGCTCAGTTGTGGTTTTAAGTTGAGGACAACCTAAAGAGGCAATGTAAACCACCTTTTTACAAACAGCTCCCCAGCATCGAAATTGATGTATTCTGTATTTTTCAGCCACAGAGGATTTTAAAGCATCAATAGTAACAGATCAGTTTATGACAGATTTATTCTCAAATGTGACTTCTCCTGAGAGAATTTCCTAGCTCCAGTGATGTAGAGTTTGATACCAATCCTTCAAACTTGTTCTCTCTTTGTTCTCCACTAAAAAAATAAATAAGTCAGTAACCAACAAATGCATTTTCTGTGCATTTGAATTGCTTTAGAAAAACACAAGTTTTTCCAGCGTAGTTGGGTGGGCCTAATAAACTTACTGCATTTTTTCTCGGCTTTAAGTTGTTTTATATATAACCATTTTGTAAAATCAACATGGAGTTTGATGAAATTTGTACTTTATTCAGTGAATACAAACTCCAGAGGCAGTTCTCACTTACCTCCAGAGCAGGATATTCATTTAGTTCTGTAGTACTATACAAAGTAGCTTCAGGAAGTTTTAACAGATCTTGGACTTTAGGGAGATAGACCTTAGGGTTCCACAGGAACTTGATGAGATTACACAAGAAACTAAGTTTAAAAAAACAGGGAGAAAAATCACTTGAACACAGAAAGTCTTCTATCACTAAAGTTTTGCTTCCGATCAGGAGTTCTAGGTATGCAAATATTTCTTTCAGCTAACAGATTACAGACTCTGAAAAAGTTTGATAACCCACAGTTTACAACTTTTGATCAGAAAGGATCATAATCTCTTTTATCAACAGAGAATATATTTGAAAGACAACATCTCCAGTCATTTTAATCAACCGTTAATCTATATGTGGGCTTAATATATGAGGGGATAGGAACCCTGTAGCCCTCCAGTTGCTACTGAACTATCACTTCTATTAGGTACAGGACACTGGGAGTTATAAGGCAGGGGTCTCCAACATCTGGTCCATGCGCCAGTACCAGTCTGCGGCATGCCAGAAAGTCGGCCCCGCAAATAAGCAAAGCCCCATCCGTGGGATGCAGCAGCACACAAAACCACGGCCTCTCCAGTCCACGGAAAAACTTTCCTCCATGGAACCAGTTCCTGGTGCCCAGAAGTTGGGGGGGGGCGCTGCCCCACAATGGCTTGTTTCCACAATGGGACAGCAAACGTTTTGAGGCTGGAACTGGATAATGTCAGCCTTTACTCACCTCAATCTTTGGACCTCAAGGGGCTTGTCCTGCTATGGTTTGAAAGTAGTCCTTTCCTATTATGTCATCCAAGTTCTCTTGTCTGTTTCAACTGGAGGGTTTTTTCTTCTTTGTAGACTAACTCCAGCAGTTCATTTGCTACTTTGCAAAGGAAAAAATGCCTCCAAATTGAAACAATACTTGCCCTGATCAAAGACATCACTTCCAGCAGTGCCAGTCAGATAGCATGGTGGTTAAAAGCTTGGCTTGATAAATAAGAGGTTGCTTGTTCCAAACCCATTAGAAATGTGTATGTTTTTAATTACCAATTTCTTTCTTTTAGATAGCTACAATAGTTCTTTTTTATTCTCTCTCTCATTTATCTCCAGGGATTGAAAAAGAATAATGAAACAGTGAAACTCTGTGCTATTATTTTTAAAGCGTTCAGCTAGCAAGGAAAGAGAATAATGATAAAAACATTTTGCTGGGTTATGAATCAGCAACCTTTTTAAACACTGGTAATTTTTTTTGAAAAAGGTAAAAAAAATTACCATAGTGTAAAACAGTTGCCAAGCAAGGAATTTTATTTTGGAAGCTGGGTGTTGAATCTAGTTATATGTGCATTTTTATTATCTATATAAATATATAAATTTATATGTGTATATATAAATTTATATATGTATGCATATATACCAAAACATATGTATTTGTATGTATCTTTCTATATACAGACATGAAAATGCACAGAAAGATGGAGTCATTGGCAATTGCTTTCCTTCACTGAAATGGTAGGAGTGCACAACAACATGGAAATGTCCAATTTGAGGTCACAGAAGCCTGCAGTCTAATCTTCCTTACAAACAATGGCCAAACTGTCTCAATCCAGATGTGTTTTGGCTGGGCTGATTTAGACAGGAACAAAGGACAGGAGCAGCTTAAATGGTAAGTGCAGTTATGTTCAAAGCTTAAGAATATCTGGAACATTAGCCATTGCCTCGTGGTGAAAATGTTCAGGAGAAGGTGTCAAATAAAAAGTTAATTTAATTGCTTCAGACTGGGGAGTTCACTAGGTGTCTGCACATAAAAACTAATATTTCAGGGGTAAGGGTTATAGCTTAGTTTTGTTCCCAGTTTCTGGTTTTCAGCCTTTTAGATGTTTGTGTATGTGATATTGAAGATCAGAGAGGGAATCTTGTACTTAATGGAAAGCTTCCTTCACCTCTGCCCAGGTTAATTATATCTTCACGGAGTGAAAGCCATTGGTTATGTAAGAGAATGAATAAATAGCTTGGTTTGAATGCAGATAATGAGATTTTTACTTTTGTCACACACACACTTTTTTTGAGGGGCTCCACCTATCTTTTGCATGCAGCCCTTGGAAAGTAAATTAGAATAAAATATGGCCTCCTATAATGGGAAATGAATAATCTCCTGAAGCACCTGAAAAGGACACACTACAATTTAAGAACTTTCCCCCCCCCTTACCTATTAGTATGAACTTGGTTGTATTTTAATACAATTTGTTTTCAAAACCTGGTTAGACTTTTAGATACATAAATGTATCTAAGAATGTATCTAGAATTCTAAGGGCTTAAATTTGGATCAAATATATAAAGTACCCCAGTTCAGTTTCGAGATGGAGCTTCGAAACTGTGTATGAGACTGCTCTGAAGAAATTAAGAATATAATTTCAGATTCAAAATCTGTGATTCCATTCATGTATGCTTTACATATGTTTAAAAGATACAACATACTATTTTATTAATCAGATTGTGACATAGGCAGTTGGTCATATATATATACACAATCCATTTTTGGGAAGACTAATTTATGATTCATTAATTTTTCTTTTTACTATTTATTTTTCTCCTTCAAAATCAAAATTTTACTGTAATGAATCTGAGAAATGCTAAAGTAATTTTGAGAGTGGCATGTTCTGTGTTAACTGAACATTTTTATTCAATAAAAGCTTTCAGAGCAACAGAACTTTTGCTCAGTTTAATCACAAAGCCCTTGACATAAGAGGGTAATTAAATACTTCAGTAATTACAAGATGTAAAAATGTTGTATATGTCTGTATGCATTATGTTCCTGAATGAAAAATGGGGTTTTTTTTGCAGAATGTATGACCTTAAATTTGGAAGATACATAAGTAGTGTACAAAAAATATTATGTCAATAATGAAAGTTTTGCATTCAACACTAGAGGTATGCTTGCAATCTCCAAAATCAAACCTGGATTGAGCAAGTCTCAATTTTACCCAAAGAAGATTTGCAACCCTGAAGGGAAAGAAATAATAGGAAAGAGTTTCATTTATAGAAAATAAAAGTTCTAAAATAAGTTTGCTAATTTCTTGAAGTTCCTACAGACTTTAGGCAATAATATTTTAAAGTGACAATCTTTCATTGTAAGATTTCTCTTCTATTTAGCCGTTGGCATTACAAACCAATCTTGAAAAAAAATTCTGGAAGATATTTTTTCTATGTATTTGCACTATGTCTTCTAACAGGAAATTAATTTGTATGAAAGATTAATTTCATTGTAGCATCTTTCTTATAAATTTTTAATATTACTTTGTTTCCCCCCCACTTCTTAAGCTCTCAGTGTCCTATGTTCACTTTTGTACTATTTAATCTCTGCCTTCCTCAACCTGGTTGCATGCCAGGAATATTGAGCTACAGTAACTTTTATAATTCATAGCCAGCAAGACTTGAACTGAAATCCAACAAATCCAGAAAGAACCACTTTGTAGGCATTTAAGAAATATTCTTTTAAGGAGAATGAATCCATGACCTTGCTTGTAAATATCAGGTAGATATTTTAAAACATAAAAGTGAATGTTAACCATTGTCTTCCAAATTAAAAGCAATAAGTGTTTGATATATTTGACCTTAGTTAGGGTAAACACCAGAGGTGGTATTCAGCCAGTTCCGAAAAGTTCCAGACAACCGGTAGCAATAATTTTGATTGGTTTGGAGAACTGGCAAATACCACCTCTGATTGGCCAACCCCAGCAAATACCACCTCTGATTGGTTGACCACATAGCCATGCCCACCAAGCCCACAGAACTGGAAGTAAAATATTTGAACCCCATAATCTACACTGAAATCCTGACCTAGTTCTACAGAGTTATTGTCTTGCAAAAGCACATTTGTTGACCCAAACTAAAGAAATTCATTGTTTGGATTTAAATTGCCGCCAAATCATTTAGAGTCATCAGAGTCAGGCAGACTTAGGCCAGTTACAACTTGTGTAAATTGTGAGACTCGATATGAAAAAGCATCATATATAGAACAGAAGTTTTTAACATTTTCTTAAGAACATTTCTGATGTTGATGTACCACTCCATAACTGGAGACAAAGCACTATGATATTGCAGGCCATCTTCTTGGGGGTGGGGACACATATGGAATATCATAGTATGAATTAGAGTACAGATGTAATGACTAGCTCCACCATTAACCAGACTGAGATGGTATAATAACATGTCAGCAGATAGTTGGTGATGGAATTTATTATTACTATTATTACAGGGAGGATGAAAGGGGCCTTTGGGGTTTTCTGTCTCCAATACCAAGCAAATTTATTAGACACAAGACAGGGCACTTTGCCTGGGTGGCAGGAGAAAGGTGCCATGCACTGCCCAGCGGAAGGGTGCCAACATCTCTTGCCTTGACCTTGCATGCAACTAATATAGAAAAGACCTGGCAGATAAAGCACACCATTGCATAACTGTTTTTCAGTTTCAAAGTTGCACAAACATACAAATAGAAAACGATGTATCTTAGCAGAAGGGAGAAATAAAGTGGGCAATAGTCTTTGGAATTTGTACAGAAAAATTAGTAGGGCTTTCAGCCATTTTATCTGAGGAAGTGCTTCAAAGAAAAATCTGAACCTGTCCGACTGGAAGTGCTTAACCAGGAATCAATTCTTAATTATATCCTGGTGTTCATAACATACAGAGAAAAGTGGCACTGGAGTTTCAGAAGTATTTTTGTTTGACTGAATTAGGAGTACTGGTTGTGTAAAACCAGCTGATAAAGAATTTTCTTGTTTTCCTCTGTCCTTTGTTGTAATGACCGTATTGATTCTATCTACTGAATAAGTATAAAAGGCAAAAGGAAATGGAAGGAGGGGGTGTTCCACAATTCTGCATAAGGCAACACTGATGTTAACACACAAGTGAAAGAACATGTAAACTATATACAGTTTGAAGTGGGACTTCCTCTTCCCAGTTCTGCTCCCGCCCCAAATAAAAGCGAAGCTCTCAACACATAGAATAATAACAATGTTCCCAAATAGTCCATGTTTGACTCACAGTTCTGAAGATAATTTCACATTTTAAAATACCTTTCTGTAGGCTATTTTTTTTAATTGGCCAGTGCAAAGAGGCAGAGGTAATGCCAGATGTGGTCTCCACACGATTTCTGTCAACTCTTCCCCGCAAATGGGAGCACCTTAATGGGGACAAAATTGAAAGTAGTAGGCTCTATATCAGAAATCCTTCTCTCCAGTGGCAGAGACTTGGGCGTTTTCTTGAAGCCATCTGTTTATCAGGCTTTTGCTGGAGTTTGGCTAGGCCCTCAGTTTGGTAAAGTATCCAGTCCCAGAGAGGCAGCGTGTTGCTTTGCTCGCAGCCGGAGATTCTCAATACTGGTTGTTTTACTGTTCAGGCTGGGAAGAGAGGAAGATGCTTGGAGAATTGGAGAGGACCACACTTGCTGGGCATGAGAGAGGGACTGGTAGTAAGACTGGCAATGCAGTGAGCTTAGGGGTGCCATGTTGACATTCATGCCCAAATACGGCATAGCAGAAGGGTTTCCCATTTCAAAGGACGAATAATGGACCAAGTTATTGGTAGCTGCCATGTGTTGGCGGAACTGCTCTTGAAGGCGGAAGAGGCTGAGAGGAGAAGACGAATAGGAATGCGCCTGAGACATGCCGCTGCTGGAGGATGCAGTGGCAGCAGTGCCGACAGGGGATTCTGCATTGTTAAACACAACAAAATCAAGTCAATGAAGACCTTAAGCTCCAACCTGGAGTGAATAAATTGCACTTTAAAAAGATGCCTTAAACTCTGTGCAGTGGGGTAAGGGAGAAAGAATGATGGCTGTAACACCATGCTTGAAAACATGATTTGTATAAACCATGGGAAGAGAACCCTTGGCCTTTCCGTTGCTTTTCCATAACTGTCAGCAGCCCCAGACAGAACTCACAATGCCAAGAGATATACTGGGATGTGCTTAGCAACCTCTGAAAATCTACAGCTCCCTGTTTCAAGTAAAAAATCTTGGGTTATAGAATTTCAGATGCCACTGGACACATTTTTGTCTAAAACCCTGCCAATCATTCTTAGCAATTCTGATCCAGATAAAATATGATATCTTAAGCAACAGTTTTGCTCTTCCTTTCATACAAATGCAAAAACACTTCAAAATTGTTTGCTTTATATACCACAAAGTTCATTCAGAGGTAGGGATTTGTAACAAATATTAAAATGTGCATACATTTCTAAGCATATATATTCATGCAGTAACTAGCTTAGACACCTCGGTTAGAAGATGTTAGAAGATTCCTTTAGCAATCATAAAGAGGATGTTCGAAAGAGGAGAAAATAATATTGTTCGATCTAAGTCTAAGGCCAAAATTTACATAGCCATTCATAACATTTCTGCTTCCTTTATTGCTGTCATGCTCAGTGTTATTACATCACTCCTTTGCCCAATTGTTATGTGACAATAAAGTGATGGTAACACCTACTTTTCATACAAGCAACTTCATTATTTGGCACCAAGCATTTAGTCTTTAAACAATTGCCATGTAGCTTCTGATAAACCTGGATTGAACTCACCCAAGAATGAATCACTTGTGTGAAATGTCACCCTTGTATTCATTAAAGCAAAAGCTGAATGTGAACCTGCATTGTAGTCTGGAAAAAACATACCACACTAAGATGGATGCAGGGCTTTCCTGATTTTTATATAAATATTAATATAAAACTGTAACTTTGTGATTCCTAGACCTGGGTCAATGGCAGTCTTCTTTGGCAATACCATCACACGTAACAGTTTGTTACCAGATTAAATTGGTGCTTGCTCAGTTTGAAGTTTAGGTGAAAAGGAACAACTTCAGGATCATGACAATGTTTGAGAATATTGGGGATATGTGAAACAACATCCTAGCTCGCCCAGGTTCCAAAAAACTGAAGCTGCCACATTGCTTCATTCACATTGTTCTGCCTGACTCAGTGAATGAAATAATGAATGTGAGGTAACTGAATAACTCAAGAGAAAAAGAAGCAAACTATGAGAAATGTTTAAGCCACTTTTCTTCAGAGGCAAAATTTCCCTTTTGAAATAATCTGTCTGTAAGTGATTGAAATGGTTCAGTGTGATTATTTTAAAGGATTTTTAATGTTCTCAGTATTTTCTGACCTTGTCCTTGCTGTGTCTTTCCCTTCTC
>JANHFQ010001524.1:2642-12981 GCA_032468035.1 Aparallactus werneri
ATACAACCCAATGGGAAAATTTGTTTCAGTTCACAACCAACTTGGTTCACAACCAAAGTTATGGAACAAATTGTGGTTGTGAACTGAGGTTCCACTGTATATATATTTACATAAATGCATGCATTTTGCATGCATTTTATTTAAAACACTTGTTTTGTATGCATATTGTTCCGAAATATTTTTGTTCTCATTTTCCCAAATAACATCATTTTATTTGCATTTTGGTACTGTATTTATTTTCTTAAGCTGAGAACTAAGTGAAAAATTCAGCAAAGTACATATAGCTTGAAAAAAACAGCTGGATGCTTACTCATATATTTGTCCAGGAAACATTGTTCAAACTGAATAATCCTTAAGTGTGTCTAATCTTAGATGTAGAGTGCACACTTATATAGAACTTCTCCATTTCTGAATAAATAAATTATTCAGGAGATTACTTCTTTCTACCAACACACACCTACTGGCCTTTACTCTGAGAAAAAGCCCTCTGTTTTTCTTAAAGGGGGAGGAAATGAAGAGTTTATTTATTACTGGTATTTCTATGCCACTCTACTCCAGGATGGCTCTGAGTGGGTTATTGTATCAGTGCCACCACCACACTCCATTTACATGTGTCAACCATAATTTATACTCTGCTTAAAATATAGACCCAACCCCAAGAGAAAAATTCCAGGCAAAATTTGAAACCTGGTTGGGTTTTTCTCTTTCAACTAGCCCCCCGCAGGTGCCAAGTAAATGGAAGTGGTGGTTAACTTCAGTTCTTGTCACATTAGCCTTCTCTCGTAGTAGCGAAAGCAGACAGCCTCTTTCTTCTCCTTTTCCTCAGCTCTGTTGTGTCTCTGCCTGCCTTGTGGTCTTTCCTACAATCACTCCCCATCGAAATCTTCTATTAAAACCACCTGCCGGGTTTCGTCAATGGAGCTGAGCAGGCTGTCAAGCAATGGAGCCGCTTAAGCCCATACAAGTCATTAGGAAGAAAAGGGTGAATTAGAGCTTTTGACGTCGCCAATAGGAGCTATATATGATCAATTGATACCTTCCTCTGATAAAATGGACCTTGCAGCCTAGCCCCTCCTCCTGCCCACCCCCCAGCCTCTTCCCCAGCCTAGGCTCAAGCCCTGGATCCAATTACAACTGAGGAATACCAGGCCCGATCTTGTGCTGAAAGGCCATCAGTAGGCCTATCCATTAATAACTCTCCAGTGCGCTGTACATTGTAATTGTCAGGCTGCAATTTACAGTAATCCTCCGATCCAGAGAGAGAGAGAGAAAGAGAAGGTGGGAGGACTTAAAGAGCTACAGCTGATTTGAAATTCATACAACCAGTTGAAAGAGAGAAAAACAAGATGCACGGGTTAAAAGGCCAAGCCATGCATGTGTGTGCGTTGAGTGACAGACATTTTAGTACTAGCAAGGGACTATATTTTAAAAGGTCACTGAAAACTTTTGGCTTGGTCCCCCTGACAAACAATGAACTTTCCATATATTTATTTGCCATCTCTTTGTTTTTACAGCAAGCAGAATAAATGAGTTAAATGACATTGTAGAGGCCTGCGTATTGTCAGCACAGGTTATAAGTCATTATTAAACTCCATCAAATCAGACCAAACCTGGTCTAGGCAAGGAGACTAAAAGTTATTTGCATTCCTTCTGTCATAAAAAATCATATCCCCTTACCCCGAGACTTTCGTTTCTTTATTAAACACAGCCACAAGAGTATTTCAGGTCTGGCAATGTGAACACAGGAAACCTTAGTCTCTATAGCTCAGTATAACAACTTAGAACCGATTCCACTAAAATGTCCCAGCTGAGTGTATCTGGGCACTCAATCAAGAAACACATATTACTTTTAAATAAGATTAGCCTTTCTATTTTGCTGCTTAAGTTAAAACTTTTCATGTCATTCTCTGGCTTTGGATAAACTTCATTCTCTTTCTCTCTGTGTGTGTATATCTGTGTTATGCAAATACTTAGCCAAAAATTAAGAACCTCAGCCTCAAGGTGTCTTAACAAACATTGCCAAATGGCAGGACAGGTTGCATGGTGACAGTCAAGTGCTATTAGCTAAGATGAATTTCTTGGGTTTCTCTGGGTTTGCAATTACACTGGAACAGTTTAAGTGCCTTTTTACAATGGCAGAAGTAGCCTCTTTTAGTCAAGGACTTAAATGAACTTTTCTCCTGCCTACTTTCTTTTTCGTAATGAACATTTATTCTTCTGGACCTTTTCCTGATCAAGTCAGGGCAGGAAAGGAATTCATAGTTTGTTGTGTCCATGGCTGACAACTTATAGAACGCATTATTTAGACATCTTTTGCTTCTGTAATTCTTAAGAGATAATCTCTTTGACCTGCTTTTTTACCACTAATGTTCTATATTTTGGAGATGAAAATATACACATACTGACAATGCTTTTACTTTCATAGCAAAAATCATTATCTAACTCTCTACCACCCCTATGTACAAACCTACAACAAAGGCTTTATTTTGATCACCTTTGTGATATGATTTATTATGCAATCATCTTTCTGCCTTGAATAGAGGTGTCATACTCCTGGCATCATGGCGGCATCACATGACATATTGGGATCTTTCCCCCCCTTTGTTAAACTGGGCATGGGCGTGGCCAGTGTGTGACACATCGGGCCTGTGGGCTGGGAGTTGGACAGCTCTCATTTAGAAGCTGTTTTATATTTTTAAAGTTTTAAGATCCATAAGCCTGTGGTTTTCCAGAAACGGTTGAATTATACCTCACAGCATCCCTCATCATAGTTGGCTGTGGTTGCTGGGAATTGTTCATCAACATCTGGAGGACTGCAAGTTTTCCTAACCTTAGGATAAAGAAAACTTATAAGAGGCTAAGGGAATAATAGAATTGGAAGGACCTTAGAGGTCTTTTAGTCCAAATCTTTCCTCAAGCAGGAGATTCTACACCATTTCAGACAAATGGCTGTCCAATCAATCCAGTGATGGGGCATCTACAACTTCTGGAGGCAAGCCAATCCAGTGATTAATTATTTTTACTGTTAGGATTTTTTTCCTTTGTTTTTTAGGTTGGATTTCTGTTTCATAAATGTAATAATTAATTATCAACAACTCAAAAGAAGTATCTTGATGTCCAGGATATGAGACTAAGGAAAATGTCTTTTTGATAGGCTGGGGAAGTCTGTAAAGAAGCTTAATGGGGCATTCAGCTGATGCAATTCTTTCTATTTACCAGAGAAAATCCTATTTTTTAATACCTGACCTTGATGGCCCTGCTTTGCCTGTCTCTCTCTGCTTCCTGGAATATACCTTAATTCACATTATGTCAAGTGTATCTTCTATTTTTCAGACGTTCCTGTGAGAGGAAAACAATATCATTTTTATTTAAAGAGTTTATATGGCTGTTCAGCTTAACTAGGGTGATTCTGAGAATCTTGCAAGAAAAAAGTTATCCAAGATAAAACAAAAACTAACAATAATCAATAATAGGGGACCTGGCTCACATTTGTACACTCTGCCAATAGGACTCCTGATCCCAGTGCTTGGGGAATAGTCAAACCTTTGAAGACTTTCTAAGGATCAGCAGTGATGAGATCAACTAAACATTGGGGGTGGTTAGGAGCTCATTCCAAAAAGGCAACCATGAAATCAGAAATGCTTCTTGGGTCCCATCTGACTGCCAGTCCCCAACCCCCTTACTGGCACCAGCAGTTTTTTGCCACTCTGTTGTGGCCTGGTATCCAGGTAGTGGGAAAGTATATCTGGGATACACACACCTGGAGGCAGCAGAGCCTTGTCTGCCAAAGGGAGCTCATTGGGCCTGGCAGAGAAGACAGCAGGACAGAGCCAGCAGAGGCTGGGTGGTGATGTGGGTGGCAGGTGTCCTGGTGAAGGCCTTGCACAGAGTTGACAGCTATCACCTTACCCAGGGAACCACTGCCTGTACCACTGCCCTTCTTCCTCCACCAGCCTCATTCCACTGCCTTATCCCTGGCCCGAAGTGCCAGAGAATTCAAGCAAGAACTATTTACCGTCTATTCAGAAAGTATTCAGACCCCCTTCCCGTTTGTCAATTTTGTTATGATGCAGCCCGATTCTTCAATTGCTGAAATTATTTTTTTCCTTACTAATCTATACTCAGTATCCCTTACAGTGGAAGCTTGGTTCGCGAACGCTTCTGTTTGCGACAAATTTGGTTCCCGAATAAAAAATCCACCCAATTTTTGAATCGGTTCACAACTCAAAAATCGGTTGGCAAACAAAAACAGTGCGGAAAGATTTCCCCTTCCATGCATGTGCATAATTATCTGCGCATGCGCAGTGTTGCTTCAGATTGTGACCAGATCATTTCACGGCCGTAGTCCGGGAACAGATTGCAGTTGCGAACTGAGGTTCCACTGTAATGTCTATGTGAAAACACAATTTTAAAAATGTCTGTAAATTTATTAAAAAGAAAAAAACTGAAATATCACATTGGCATAAGTATTCAGACTCTTCACTCAGTAGTTTGTTGAAGCACCTTTGGCAGCAATTACAACATCGAGTCTTTTTGGGTATGACGTGACAAGCTTTGCATCCCTGGATTGGGGGATTTTCTGTCATTCTTCCTTGCAAATTCTCTCAAGCTCAGTCAGGTTGGATGGCGACTGTCAATAGACAGCCATTTTCAGGTCCCTCCAGAGTTGTTCAATAGGGTTCAAGTCAGGGCTCTGTTGGCTCTGTCATCCCATGCTTCACTGTTGGGATGATATTGGGTAGATTATGAGCAGTGCCTGGTTTCCTCCAGGCATGTTTAGAATTGAGGCCAAACAGTTCATCTGACCAGAGAATCTTGTTTCTCAATCTGAGAGCCCTTCAGGTGCTTTTTTGCAAACTCCAAGCAGGCTTCCATGTATTTTGCACTTAGGAGAGGCTTATGTCTAGCTACTCTGACATAAAGCCCAGATGGGCGGAGGGCTGCAGTGATGGTTGTCTGGAACTCTGTCCCATCTCCACATAAGATCTCTGAAGCTCAGTGACCATCGAGTCCTTGGTCACCTCCCTCACTTAGGTCCTTATCCCCCAATTGCTGTTTGACCAGGCAGCCAGCTCTTGAAAGAGTCTTGGTTGTGCCAAACGTCTTCCATTTGAGAATTATAGAGGCCACTGTGCTCTTAGGAACCTTCAGTGCAGCAGAAATTTTACTGTAATCTTCCCCAGATTTGTCTTGTTATAATCCTGTCTCTGAGCTCTGCAAATAGTCCCTTTGACCTCATGGCTTTTGCTCTGCTACAGTATGCATTGTCAGCTGTGAGGCGTTCTATAGAGATGTGTGCCTGTCCAAATCATGTCCAATCAATTTATCACAGGTGGATTCCAATCAAGATGTAGAAACATGTTAGGAATGATCAAAAAAAATGGGAGGGCACTGAGCTAAACTTCAAGTGTTGTTGCAAAAGTTCTGAACACTTAGGCCAAAGTGATTTCAGTTTTTTCTTTTTAATACATTTGCAGACATTTCTAAACTTCTTTTTTCACTTTATCTGAGGTGTTGAGTATAGATTAATGAGGTAAAAAATGAATTTCAGCAACTGTAGAATCAGGTTGAAGCATAACAAAATTGACAAAAGGGAGTATGAATACTTTCTGAATGAAATATATACTGAACTCATGATTGATTGGCAGTAGTTAGTTAAGAACTTTAGTGACTGCTAATGAGAAGTATAGGGAAGACAGATCCAAAAATGCCTTCAAAACTCCATTGTCATTTCTAAATGGGGAGAAATTCTGATTACTATAGGTGGTGCCTTCCTCCCCACTGGGACGCTACAGGTCTCTGCGAGCTCACCTTGCTGATGTGCCGGGCGCGGCCATTGTTGCTCCATCCTTCCTTCCAGTAAGGCTGCCTTCCTCCTCCGCTGCACCCGCCCAGCCACCCGGAGACCCGGGAGGAGAAAAGGCAGCCCGCTGAGGATGGAGGGCTTCCTCTTTGGCTCCTTCACTTTCCACCACCTCAGCACCGACTCAGCATCGGTTGGTAAAGCAGTCCCGCATTGCGCTTGGAGAGGTTTCCATGCCTACACCTCAAATTGGGGTCTCGCTGCTTGCGTCCCAGATTGAACCTGCCTCGCCCCATGTTATTTTTTGGGGAGAGGAAGCACGATCCGGATGCCAAAAGGAGACCCGACACCTTTTGTTTCAGTTTTCATTTCACCTGGAGCCAGATACCCCACCAGCATTTCCCCAAAGTGTTGTCCTCCAAGTATGTTGGACTGGAGTAAGGGGTAAATGGTGGACTTCAACTGGCTCCTTCCTCCAGGTCCTTAAAATATATAAATTTATGGTATTTTCGTGGGGTCTTTGGCGACCCCTTTAAAAGGGCCGTTTGACCCCCAAAGGGGTCCTGACCCCCAGGTTGAGAACCACTGTATTAAGGGGTCCCGGCATTAGAAAGGTTGAGAACCACTATATTAAGGGATCCCAGCATTAGAAAGGTTGAGAACCACTACTATAGATGAAAAGGTTCCCTTCTTTAAAATGCAGCATATTCCTTAAGTTTTTATTGTCTGGGTTATTCTGTGTGGTTCAATGGTTCTAGATTTTTGGATCATATTTTAATAGGACCTATTTTTGTTTTATGTTTTTAATTGCTATAATATGCCAAGAATCCTTTCAATTGCTGTGAATATACAGAACATTTGTTAAATACAGGTAAACTGTGACTTATGATCATGTAACAAAGGTTCAGAGTTACTCTGGTGCTGAAAAAATGGCTTACAATCTGTTCCATGACTGTCACACCACCCCCAGTCCCATGATTGTAATTTGGGTGTTTGGATACTGGTTCGCATTTATCGATGCTGGTTTGCATCGATAAATGCCGTCAAGTAATCACAATATGTGATCTTACCAGCTAGCTTCCACCATGCAAAATAAGTTGGGGAAATGGATTTACTTAACAACCATGTGATTGGAATCACTGAATGATTTACTTAAGACTAGGGGGAAAATGGTAATAAGATTGAATCTGGTCACATGACTCACTTAATGACTGCATCACTTAGGGACCAAAATTCCATTTCCAATTTTTGTAGTAAGTTGAGTACTACTCATCAAGAAAAAAATTTTTAAATGACTTCCTTGATCCTGTGTATCATTCTAATGCCTTATGAATAGTCAAACTAGTAAAAAAAAAAAAGTAAAGGTGTCCCAACAGGTTTTACCTTGCTAGTCACGACCAACTTTAGGGGGAAGTGCTCATCTCCTTTTCTTAAGGCAAAGAGTCAATGTTTCCTGGAGATGTTTCCATGATCATGTGGCTGGCATGACATCACAGCATGCTATTACCTTCTCACATGCATACATGCGATATATATTCATCTACTTGCATTTGTTTGCTTTTGAACTGCTAGTTTGGAAGGAACTGGGACAAGTGATGGGAGCTCACTCCTTCTTGCAGCACTCAGTTCTCAAACTGCCAAGCTGTAGACCTTTAATAGTAGTAGCTGTAGACCTTTAATAGTAATCAGTGTCCTAATTACTGAGCCATTGCCTCCCCTTTTACCTTTTAACCTTTACATTCATAGCATTAGCTTTTGGGTCCCACTCCCTGGTAATCCATTTTTTGAGCAGCCAAGTCTTAAAGATAATCTATTAACTTTTGTTTCAAAAGGAACTTGGCATACAAAATTGTGGTTCATTCAGAGACTCTTACTCAACTTTATGTAATATATTCAGATGGGGAATTTGGAAAGGAGGCTGTACTTCTCTTGATTCATAATTTTTTTCTGCTCAGTATGGTGAAATCAGAAATGGGCAGGACAGAGTTGGGAGATGTAATCTTGTCCTATTTATTACACATCATAATGAAAAGTGAACACTACAGTGCTGTGACATCTTTATTTAGTTTTCTATGAAACAGACCATTTCTTGTACTTATTCAAGAGGATACCTGAGGGAGTAATATAAGCAGAAGGTGAATTGCTCACTCTCAAGGTAGAAATAAAAATAAAATAAATAAATGAAACTGCAAAAAATGCTTTTCAGTGCATGATCCAATTTGTTTTGCAAGAAGTAAACATGCACACTTCAGTGAGAATTAGCAAAAAATAATAATCTAGAGTTTATCTTGAAAATGAAATGTAGCATCAAACTGTATTCCAGGTCAAATAAACAAGCACTGTTTAATTGTGTTATTTATTTGACCTGCAATATAATTTAACAAGGAAATATGGCAATATGTGCTGCTTCTTCAGACTTTGCAACTACATGTGCAATGCCAATAGAAAATGAAAATAGTAAACACTAATAAATGGCAATAAGATCAATAGATCTTATAATACTTTATTTGTTGCTTTTGGAATGCCCAGACTAGAAAAAAATAGCAAAGATTGATTGTGCTATTCCAGTTATGGGTCTATTTGATATTTTTGTAACAGCCCATTTGGATCTCAGGGTGGGAAGCTGGGGACATCAGCAACCTAAATTCTAATATACCTTAAACTGCTTCATAACTAGATTCAGATTTTAGCAAAAATTTCCAATTGATATTTTTTCTGCAGACATGAGTGCCCTTGATGTGATGCTCAAATGCTCAGTGCAATTACATGTAGCACAATAATGTTTGTCTCATCATTTTTATCATTCTGTTGCCACCATCTGCTGTCAAAAATCATCAAGACAGCCAACATGTCACACATGAGTAATCAGGGATTGATGGTACATCATTCCCAAAAATTAGAGTATGTCAGGGGGAAAATCACTCTCTTCACCAAAAACTGAGATGGTATTCCAGTTTAATGTTTTTTTTAAATGGACAGTTGCTACTTTATAGCTGCACCAGAAGCAAATAATAGAACCTTTTGAAGACATCCATAAATTCAACCATTTCATCAAAATGACAAAATGAACAATGTGATGCAAATTCCACTTCTTTTGTATGTGTTCATGATGTTATGATGAATGCACAAAAAGTGCTGAGTTTGTGTTGGGTTAGCATGAAACACCTTTTGGCATTTGTCACCAGCTCCCACTGCAGAAACCTCTGCGATCACTTCTCATGAGGAACAGGCTAACTGTGAAACTGAGTTATAATAACCATGCAAGATTCTTATAATTAGTAATTTCTGTTCCTGCTTACACAGTGCCTTTAAACTTTCACCTGGCATAGTTGCAGCCTTGTAAGCCTATCATTAATGTTGCTGAAGCCTTGCTGTACAACCTTATCATAATCTTCCAAGATTTGGATGGAACTTAGTGTTTTGTTCAAATTATACTTTTTGTTTTGAAACTTGTCAACAGCATATTTGACTATAAAGAAAACTTGCAGCAAGATGTTCAATTAATCAGTTATGAATCCAAATGCCAACCAGCTTCAAAATACAAATCTAATCAAGATGTGAATAAAGAATCTACTATTGGCCTATGGGCAAGAGTTCTTTTTGGTCCTTTGCCTCAGGCAGTAAATTATCTTGAGCTGGTTGGGCATGGAAGATTTTCTCCTCCGCCTCCAGGAATCCAGAAATGCATTCAAGTAAATTTGAAGGGAAAACATATTGATTCAACATATGAGTATGTAGGTCAGCAGTCCCCAATAAGGTGAGATTTTAACAGGGCATTTTTTAGTTTAGGGACTAAGTAAACATTGTACCAGCACAATGCCACTAAGAACTTAAGGAGAAAAATAACAGAAATGAGATATTGATTAAAGTCATTCATGCCTTTTAAATAGCATGTTTTAATGAGCACTTTAAAAGAAGAATATACAAAGCTTGATTATACTTTGTGGAATGAGAATTAGGTACTTGCACAAAGTTTGGTGTTTCCTAATTTTTTGGGGAACTTATTTTCTCCGGAGAGTCATTCAGACTGTTCAGCACAAAGCTGGTATAATTTTGTGTTCCATAGCAAATAGTTCAGTTCAACAAAACTGGTTTCACAAATACGGATGTTTCTGTGGTTCTGTGGATGTTCCTTATCTGTGATTTATATTTGAATATTTGTTCATTCATTCATGCATTCATTTGAAAGAACTATATAACTCTATTTCTCTCTTCACCTTTCACTGGCTTACAAATATATACAATAAAAGCACCCATAAAAGCATTGTTAAAAGTAGCAGATACATAGCCACACATGTAAGATGTACACTATGAAAATTATATAAATAAATACATATTAAAAAATCAAAGTAGATTTGAATCCTATCTATTAAATATTGTGTGGTTTGAGCTCCTCCTGAACTGAAAGAAGCAACTTGTTTCAGTTCCAGCAGTAGCTTCTTCCATAATATATATATATGGGAGCCGACGGCTACAGAATGCCGCCGGGCTGGGCCCAGGGGGAGGGCCTTCTCTGTGGGAGCGCCTGTTTGGTGG
>JANHFQ010001534.1:32000-45432 GCA_032468035.1 Aparallactus werneri
ACTATGTTTTATGCATACACAAATATAACCGCCTGCATTATGTACACGTCCAGTCTATGTGTCATCAGTACTCCAAAGACGCAGAAGAGCTGGAAAGAAAGGAGTAGTTTAGTAGATAAGTATGCTATAGTAAACACAGTTGCTAACAGAAGTCAATTAGGGGAAAACTGAACAAAACCAGGAAAATCCCTGACTGCTCACAATTGATTTTCCAACACATTATACCAACACCAGTAACATGAGAATGAATATGCAATGCAGATGTATTAAATTGACTCTTAGACTAGCTTCATTTATTTACAATGGGAAGGTTCCTTTTCATAACAAAGGGAGTATTTCAACAATCAGGCTTAAGAAAACACTAATCTGGCATATGATCCAGATATCTGTCGAAATCTTTCTCCATCAAATCTGAAAAGTCCATATGTCTGTCAGGAAACAGAGCCAATTCCTTCTCCATGGTGCTGCTTACATTAGGGGCAAGGGCCACATACTAACCAGCAGTTAACTCTCATCTTTAACACTCCTAGAATAGAATTGGAAACTAATGACGGATCAATGTCCTTCACCAGTAAAGGCAGCTGGGAGGAAATATTTTATTTCCAGTGCTCGTTTTATTATTTTGCCTGCTGTGAAATCCTATTAGTGTATGGCTCCTTCTACCAACTACTACAGAAATATATTAAGCCCAATACCACATGGAAGGAGTTGATGCTTTATATCCACTACACGCTACCCCTGCCATTCCAGAAACTGAGGCACTGTAGACTCCTCCCACAAGGAGATATCCATAAGTTTCCATGCCAAACAGATTTAAAAAGTATGAATTATCTCTCTGTATATGATGCTTTGATTTGTGAACCCTAGCCAACCAAAGTATCCTGTTGTCACTAGGAACAGAACAATTGTATCCATGTCTACTTGGAAGAAGGGCATGCATAATAACTTAGTCTAAGTAAATGAGGACAATTTGAAAAATGCTGGGACATCAAATCCCTGTTAATGCAAAGTGTGCACCAGTGCTGCTTGGGCAACTGATAGGACAATACAAAGGCATCGATAAAAAGCGATTCATTCCTTCAGGAAGTGTCCAAAAGTAAAAAGAAATTTCATGTGAAGTCTTATGGAGAGATCTTGAGAACTAAATCCAACTAAGTTCAATAAATTGTTCCAAAGTAAGGAGGTGTGTAGGATTATAATTCATGTCAAGTTGAAAACAAAGTATTTAACTTTAATGTCTAATTTTTCTGGTACATTTCTAGTGGATCCAAAATCAAAGAATAAGACACCAATGTCTTTATTCGTTTTATCAATGGCGCCATTTGTGGAATGTAGAATGTGAATCCTGACCCATTTATATATTTACTGTGGTTACTTTATTCTGAAATACAGGATTATTTTATTTCTGAAGCATTGGTCCAAACTGCTAGAAATAACCTACTTGGTTCAGAAATCTTTCTATGTATTATGTTTTTCCATTCACGATTTCTCTCCCCATTTGGATACAAATGTGATAATAGTATCTTTTTGGGAATAAGGTATTTTTCTATGTAGTTAAATTGATTTTTCAAATAAGCTAATTTACAGGCAAAGGAAGAGAAGTGAAAAGTTGAAAATCATACCACACATTTCGGACCAAATTAAATTTCAAAGTAGAAACTTTGATGTGCAGTAGTTATGATGCAATGATATACAATATATATGTGTAAACTCAGCAGTAAGCACAAATTAATTCAAAGGATCTTATTTTAAGTAAGAGTATATGACACTGTAGTCTAGAATATTCCTATTGCAGCCTAGAATATTCCTATAGGTGAGCAGTTCTTCCTAGTAATGCTTTGCTTATCTTTTAAAAATATGTATTATCTGATGAAATTATCAAGTTAACACCCACAGTTTCCCAAAACATTTTCCAATTTTACAATGTGATAGTTTCCATAGTCATGCTCACTTTTCCACTGACATCATATTTTTTTAAAAAGTATGCATAAAGTTTATGATTGAGCACAAAAATGTCACAAGAATGAAAGAGAAGCGATTTATTATGTAGTCACATTACCTGTCAAGGGCCTGAAAAAGAAACTTTTCTGTTGCTCAACACATATGGCCACTGCAACAGGATGTGGCAAGCTGTTACACTATAGTTCTCAAAATGGGTTGTGAAATGTTTTTTATTTAACATTGAAAAGGAAATATTTTCAGAAAATATGACTACTACTTATTTTTCTCTTTCCCTTTTTCACAGCAAATCTAATATATTTATAAATTAACACAATAAAGTTTTAAATGTTATCATTCTAAAAGCAAAATATAAACACAGAAACTATTTTACAAATTATCTCTCCTTTCTAGAATACTAAATTGAACACCTTTTAGCAATGGAGAAGCATTGTGTTATTTCTGATAATTTAAAGCCTTATGTGTATACCATCTTGATCCTAATGGAAACCTATAAAAACTTTTTATTAATTGTAATATTGTTAAATCATACATTATATATACAAAATTATAAATTGTATATCTTTTTCATTTAAAAGGCCCAGGTTTTCCTAAAATAATCAGGTTTATGGCAATGAAATTGATTTCAAACAAAAGGAGATATAAATCTGTAGATCAGGGGTGTCAAACTGGATTTCTTCGGGGACTGGATCAGCATTGTAGTTCCGTGGGCCGGCTGGGAGGGGGGGAGACAGGACGGAAGCCTCCTGCAGCTTCCCCCATGCCCTGTTTTGGCCAGCCGAGTGCTGCAGGAGGCCGTCCAGGCCAAAAATGGGGTGCAGAGAGGCTGCGCATTGCCCCCCATGCCCCATTCAGGCTGCCAGAGGCATCGCAGACCGGTCCTTTGCTATTTCCAGGCTGGGCCCATGAGCCAGATCGAAGCACCCCAGATCCCCTGCTGTAGATCTATGGTAGTGGATGATTTAATGAAGAAAAGAATACAAGTTCAGATTTGGTATGGCTTTACGTAATAAGAATATAAGTTAAGGACTATGTCATATAAATCTGTAAAAGAGTTTAAAATATGGACTACAAAAAGATGAACCTACAATTTTATAACTCAAGATTAATGTTCTTATTGAAAAACCGGACCCTATATTTTTTCTAGTTTGATTTCAAAAGAATTTAGCAATGTTTAAATTAATCATACAGCAGAAGAACTCTAGGAATTGTATCACATGCTATGTTATGTTGTTGTTATATTGTTATACTATGCTATGCTATGCTGTATTAATATTATATTTAGTTAGCTTTAAGAGTCTCTAGCTTTTGATTGACAATTAAAAAAGAGATGCTTGAAGAGTGGGATTCATAGTAGCCTCATTCCTAAATCAAGACATCGTGGTTTAGCTAAATCCCATCTTAAGGACAAAATGGTCACATGGCAAAATATTTAGAAACAGTTTAGCTGCATATTATGGTACATTCTATTTCAATCTTAGTGCAGAATATGTGTTTGCAAATTGCCTCCTGCCTGTTCTCTACCAAGTAAGCATTAAATATTATTATTAACCAACTTTATCAACAGGTATCTTTAAAAGCAATCTGATTACCGATACGTTTAATAACACAGGGATTACTAAAGTTATTACTAAATGTGGGATAGCAAAGACTCAGGCTACTGATCGTAGGACATGTAAAAATTTTCAACTTTCAATTTCCAAATATTAGGGGTGATCAAAAGTTGTGACATGCCTTGGGAATTGTAAAGGTATTTTGGTTACTTTAATATAATTTAGATGTGTTTGGTAAGTAACCATATAAATATCATAACTTTTTAACATTTTGTTTGTTTCATTTGAGATATAATACAAAATGGGAGTTTAGGAGAATATGATATGGAAACACTGTAATGACAATGCCATGGCCAACATTGTTCCCAAAGAAACTTGACAACTTAAGGAGCAGATGGATACTTGTTTCTTTCTTGCTTCTACCTTGAAATATTCTAATTGCTTTGCTTTTTAATCCCACAATAAGTCAATTTAAAAAATACAGGTAGTAGCAAACAAATATAGCCTGCTGTCAATCATTTTTAAAAATTATGATATGCTCCAAAGATAGCTAAAATGTGGAAAAAGCTTTCAATAGATCATTTTCATTTCAACAACATATAATAAAATGCTCAACTTTTATCAGGGGAAAATAATAATGTTACCATCTTTACACGCATTTAAATAAAATGTTCAATAATTTCAATTAAATATTTGACTAAAGTTATATAATTCTGTCTCTAGCAACTGGGTACCCATGGTTTTCAATGGTTTGTAATATATTGTAAAAACACTCCCATATAAATAAAATCCTCTTTGATTTTTATAATCTTGACCAATTCTCAGATTATAAAAATAGTAATTGAAAAACAAGTTTTGGGGTCAGTAAAACACAAAGTTCAATCATTGCTTGTATTTTTATTTTCATAATTTGCTGGGTCTTTCATAATGTCTGTCAATGATTGATTTCTCAATTAAGTAGGCCTAATGTCAGTTAAAGAACCAAAGTTCATATGAATAAATAGAATCATAGAGAGTTATAAAATTCATTAATAATGGCAGATGTGCAATATTATAAAATAAAGCAGATAGAATTAAAAATAAATGCTAAATAACAATAAAAGTGAAAGTCATTTTCACAAGTGATGATTTTTAGCTGAGGAAACATTGTTCAGCATTCAGGAATATGTCATAAAGGTGCCATAACTGCCCATCCCTGGCTTACCCCATTAGAATTTACTTTTGGAGGTTGTCAGGATTCTAATTTAAATAAATCTCCCACTCTGATCTCAAACACATGTTGACTCACATTATGCAAAGCATGAGACACGGAGGGTCAGTGGCTTAAAAGATGCTGGAGAAGGTCTATACTCCAGCGGTTGGAGTCCTACCACTGCATAATGGAATGAGCTCCCATTACTTCCCTCAGCTTTTGCCAACCTAGCAGTTAGAAAGCATATAAATGCAGATAAATAGGTACCACTTCGGTGGGAATGTAACAGCATTCTGTGTTTCGCTGTACGTCCTGTGCTGTGGCCACATCACCATGGCAACATCTTTGGACAGTGCTGGATCAATTGCTTAAAGAAAAAGAGAAGTGCACCACCCCCTAAAATTGGCTACTATTAACGAAGTAAAACCGGCAGGGACACTTTTACTTTTATTCAAGGCATTTTTGATCACCATACACAACAATATCTCTAATCACACTGTATAAATAATAGGCTGGCTGTCCGTTCACCTTAAATGAAAACTCGGCACTCTTCTCTTACACAAGAAAATGTAAAGAGGAAAAAGGCATTGATGTTGGGAACATCTCTTTCATGGATGAAAAACCATTTGAGAAGCAAGCAAAATTTAAGCCCCTGAGGTAAGGAGGGTGCAACATACTGCATGGGGGAATAGCCTAAAAGCTCCAAAATTCAAAACAAAACAATATGAAACAATGAATCAAGAATAAAGTAGAATTACAGAACAGTGGAAAATGGGTAGTTGGTTCACATACCGTGAACGTTCATTCTCAGTGGATCCGTGATGGGCTCAGTGGATTCATCTGGGCTCCGCTCCTTCCTCAGGCAAGTTGAATCTTGAAGGGGTGGAGTTCCCACTGAGTCCCCAGATATAAACCAGCTGTAACAAAAAACTGAATACAACTGCAACAGACTAGAGCGTGCTAGTCTTTTTTTGTGTGTGGGAACCCCACCTAAAACTCTGACACGTGAAAAAACAAATGCCTTAATGGGCAGTAAAAGGAACGTCAATGAAACTAAGGGTTTAACTCTAGATGGCAACCCCCCCTCCAAGGTCAGAAGGGTGGGGCACCGAACCCATCACAGATCCACTGAGAATGGATGTTCATGGTAAGTGAACCCACTACCTATTCTCCAGTGGTATCCATGATGGGCTCGGTGGATTCATCTGGGATCCAGTACCCTAGCGATCCCTGGGCGGGCTGACTGGGGGGTAGTCGTTGCCACTTGGAGAGCTCTGTGCCCAAAATCATTGTCTCTGGAGGCAAAAGAGTCTACTTTGTAGTGTTTAATGAAAGTATGAGGGGAGCTCCAAGAGACTGCCTGACAAATCTGGTCTAACGAAGGGCAGGCCCTGAAGGCCGCTGAGGAAGCCACTCCACTTAGGTGGAACTAAGTTTTGGCATTCGTAGGCCGTCACAATTGCTTCCCTAATCCACCTTGAGATGGAAGAAGAGGAACCTTTGAGACCTTTATTCTTGCATTGGAACAAAATGAACAAGGCCTCAGATTGTCTAAACTCTGCAGTCCTGTCTATGTAGAACAGGAAGGCTTGCCTGGCATCCAACTGGTGCCATTCCTTCTCCTGCCTAGTGGTCGGTTGTGAATAGAACGAAAGGAGGACAGTTTCTGCTTCTTGATGGGAGTGTTTATTTTAGGAATAAATGAGAGATCCATTCAAAGGACCACCTTGTCCTTGTGAACGGAAGTCAGATGAGCAGACATCGAGAGGGCCACCAGCTCTGAAACCCTCCTTGCAGAAACTATGGTGACTATGAAAGCCACTTTCAAGGTGAGCTCCTGAAGTGGGCAGGAGGCCAAAGGCTCAAATGGAGATTTGGCGAGGGCTTGCAAAACCAATGCCAAGTCCCAAGTGGGAGATCTGACCACCGGAGGAGGGTTCAGAAGAGATACTCCCTTTAGGAAATGACTGACATGAGGATGTCTGGCTAGCCTTGGACCCTTGGGGGAACCCAGTACTGCAGAGATGGCAGCCACCTGTCTCTTCAGAGTAGAGGTACTTAGTCCACGATCCAAGCACGATCCAGTCCGCTTGAAGGAAACCCAAGAGCTTGCCAATTTTCAGTCTCTCTGAGTCTACCTTGTGCTCCGTGCACCACCTCCCAGAGTCTTCCAGGTATAGTTGTATATGCAATTGGTAGACCCCCTCCTGCCCGCCAGCATCGTATGGACCATGGAAGAGGAGTATCCCCGGGATGTTAGTCGGTGCCGCTCAACCTCCAGACTGTTAAGCAAAGATGGTTCAGCTGGGGGTGTCAGAGTGGTCCCTGTAGAAGAAGATCGTCGCGTTTGGGAAGTTGCATGGGTGGAAACAGACAAAGCTTTCTGAGGTCTGCGAACCACGGTCGACGAGGCCAAAATGGGGCGATGAGTACCATCTCGGCCTGTTCCCGCCTGACCTTGTTGATGACAATGGGTAAGAGTTTTGTGGGCGGGAATGCGTAGTGAAGACCTGGTGGCCACGGTTGGTGGAGTACATCCAGACCTTCGGCTGAGGGGCAGGGCCGTCGGCTGAAGAACCTCGGGAGTTGCGTGTTGTTGTGGCAAGCAAAAGGATCAGAACCATGGGCCCCAGTCAGTGGTTGAGGTCCAGGAAGACCTCTGGGTGCAGCCTCCACTCCGCTCCGTCCATCTCCCTCCTGCTCAACCAGTCTGCTGTGGTGTTCTCCAGTCCCGGAATGTATTCCAATCTGAGGGACGAGATGTGAGTTTCCGCCCAGAGAAAAATCATCCTGGCGAGTTTCTGCAACTGCCTCGATCTTGTGCTCCCCTGCTTGTTCAGGTGGGCTTTGGTGCAGATGTTGTGAGTGAAAACAAGTAAGTCCCTCCCCCGGACCTGGAGTTCTAGATGTTGTAGCGCCAGCCGGACGGTCTTTAGTTCCAGCCAGTGGATACTCCGGCAAGAGTCTGCCTGCGACCAGAGACCCTGCACTACAGTGTTGTTGAGATGCGCCCCCCAGCCCAGGAGGCTGGCATCCATGTGGATCACCAGATGCTCCTCCACCCTGATTGGGAGGCCTTGGAGGAGAGTCTAGGGCCGGATTCACCACTCCAGGTCTGTCTTGGAGTCGGAATCGAGTTGGATCGGAAGATGGTTGTGGTTGACTATCCGGTCCTGGTGTGGTAGGAGAAAGTTCTGCAAGGCCTTCGATCGGAAGCCGGCCCAGGGAATGATCCCGATACAAGATGAGAACATGCCCAGGAGACTGGAGAGCAGGAGGAGATCTGGAAGAGGCCGCTGCAGAGCCAAGGTTGTTGCTGCTAACATTTTGGTTTGCCTCTCCTGAGACAGGAACACCCGGAACAAGGATGAGTTTATGTTGGCCCCCAGATGGACGATGGACTGGGATAGCATTAGGGAGATCTTTTCCCAATTTACTAGGAACCCCCAAGATATCAGAGTGTGAATCGTCAGGATCAGGTGCTTGAGGGCCAGTTCTCGAGAGGGACCTCTGATGAGGAAGTCATCCAGGTAAGGATGGATCCTCACTCCCTGAAGTCTGAGGTGGGCCACCGCCACCACCAGAACTTTGGAGAACACCCTGGGGGCCGAAGCCAAGCCAAAGGGCAGAGCTTTGTACTGGTAATGAGAGCCCTGGTAAGAAAAACACAGGAACTTCCAATGGCCCAACTTGATGGGGATATGGAGATATGCCTCCTGTAAGTCGAGTGAGACCATGAATTCATCCCTTTGGATCGCATTGAGGATGGAGCGGAGGGTCTCCATCTTAAAGTGGGGACGCAAGAGCCAGTGGTTGAGCCACTTGAGGTCTAAGATGTCTCTTGCGTCCCTGGGATGGTGAAAAAGTGGGAGTATACTCCCAGTCCCATTTGCGGTGTTGGCACTTTCTCGATTGCTGAGATTGACAGGAGGTGCTGTATGGCTGCTAGTGTTCGTAGATGTTTCAGAACACAGGGTAGCCTGGATGAATCAGTTCAAGGGAAGTTGTGCAAGTTCGAGTGAGTATCCCCTGCGAATTATTTCCTTCACCCACCTGTCGGTGGTCACAGACTCCCATTCGGGAAGAAAGAAGGCCAGCCGGCCTCCGATGGGGTAGTCATTGTGGTTGCTTGGCCGGCCTATTGTTAGGCTGCTTGGGATGCTGGGACTTTGAGCCCTGGCATCTAGGCTGCCATATGGGTGCTTGACCCCAGGGCCGGCTGTCTGGCTGAGCTCTAAATGGCTGAAAGGAATGCTTATTATGAAAGGGCTGTTGGGAGGGCGAGAGTCTGCTCCTGGGCCTTGATGGTAAAATCTTTCGCTTCCTTTTAGTTTCCAGGAGAAACTGTTCGAGATCTTCACCAAACAGTTTGTCCCCTTTAAATGGCAGGCCCACCAGCTTGCCATGGGCTGGGCCGTCTCCATCCCAGCTCCTGAGCCATGTGTTTCTTTGGACTGCGACCGCAAAGGCCATGGCTCATGCAGAGAGCTGCATGGAATCGCATGTCACGTCTACAGTGAAGGCGACCATAGATGCAGTCAACCGGAGCTCTGACTGAGCGGATTTGGGTAGATCAACCTTCTCCATGAATCTCTGGCACCAGAGAACAGTTGCTCAGGCTGCTAAGGAAGCTGCGGCCGATGCCTTGAGGGCCCCTGAGGCCACCTCAAAGGACCTTCTGCCTGTCACCTCCACCCTCTTATCGTGGGGGTTTTGGGGGAAGCCTTCTGAATCGGAAGGTAGGAGTGAAGGTGAGCCCAGGGAAGCCATTGGGGCATCCACTACTGGCGTCCGGAACATCCTGGCCTGGTCTTTCTCCACTCGATAAAACTTCATGGCCAGAATCCTGCTGGTCCTATTAGCAGCAGGGGATGCCCACTCCTTCTGAATTATTTGTAGGAAGGAGGGAGCTGGCTACTGGCTGTTGTGGGGATGGAAAAACCGAACCCACATCAAACTCCGATGTGGATGCTGAGGTAGAGGGACCCTCATCTGGGTCGGAGTGGCCTAAATTCAAGGTCGAAACGATGTTCTTGAAAACCTTTTTGAAGGCCTCTGGTGCAAAGAGCCAACCAGAACTTTTGGGAGTAGTGTCCTAATCGTTCTCTGAGGAGCTCTCAGTCGAAGATGACTGGGCTTGTTGGTCCCTCTCCTCAGAGTCCTTGTAGGCCTCTGACTCCTCATCTGAGGGTCCAGGGGTGGACTGAGGATTTGAGGCTAGAGCTGGTCTAGCACTCTTGAGAGGAAGGGACTCCAGCTCCTTAGAGTGAGAACACTTATGCCCTTTTTTGACAGAGCTAGTCACTGGGACATCATATGTCTGGGCTAGAGCCGCTGACAAGTTGGCCTGGATCATGCTTTGCATGATCGCTGTCAACTCCTCCCATGACACTGGCAACAAGGTGTTTTGGATAGTTTGTGGGTCATAGAAAGCCTTCATGATAGAGGCCAGGGACTGCCTATGCCTACTCAGAAATTCTTCTCAGGCACAGGCAATCATAGGGAGGCTCTAGGCAGATGTCTAATACTGGGTGTAGGAAGGCCAGTAGAGACCTCCTTGACTCATGTTGGATGTTGCTAGGCAATGATCCAAATCAGCAGCTTCTCTGACGGAATTCCCTCAGAATACATGCAGGTGTGCTAAACCCCTTTGCGTGCATGTGCCGGGTTTTGCGCCGGCGGGAACTGTCAATTCGCTCAGCACAGTTCCGCCAAATAAACCTCCCCAGTAAAATCGCGGCCCCCAAAGGACGGGCCGATCGATCCGCTGGGGGGGGGAATTTTCCTCTCCCCCAGAGCGAAGAATCCTCTAAGCCTCCGGAAAACTGGCTGAGGCTGAGGGAAGTGGCTGGCTTTTTTAGTGCCGAGCCGCGGCGGCCGCAGAGCACTTAGGTGCGAAAATTCAAAACCGGAGCTGTCATCCGAGTGCTCTTCTAGTGGCACAACTGAGCTCCGCTTCCCACGGCCACCAGCGGTGCTCTAAGAAAGGCTACTACCCTTTGGGACACTGAGGGAGAGAGGTGGATGGGAGGGGAATCCTTTCCCCGACAGCCCTCTCACTGAACAGCTCCTGCCTCTGTAACTCTGAAGAACAGCCCCACCTGCCCACTGCGGAGTTGAGGGGAGAAGGTGCCGCCACCACTCTAAGCTGGGCCCTAAAAAGCTGTCGCCCAATAGCCACCCAGGGAGTGGGCTTAAATGGCCCTAGCACCGCCTGGGAGCCAGAGTACTGACTCCCAAAAAACTTAGGATCCTAGTCCCTACAAAAAGGCCAGAGTCCTTGGATGGTAGAAAAACTAGATTATGCCTTTAAGAGGCAAGTGGTATCTGGGGACTCAGTGGGAACTCCACCCCTTCAAGATTCGACTTGCCTGAGGAAGGGGCGGAGCCCAGATGAATCCACCGAGCCCATCATGGATACCACTGGAGAATATAACCACACTTTCCCTTAAAGAACCTGATCTTGTACTACTCCGGCCATTCTAAATTTACATTAAATCATAATTTGTCTTTATATATTTAATCTCAATTAAGCCATGACCACAATCCAAGTGAAAGAAGTGATGACAAATAACAGGTTTTAATAAAACATGATCCTCCCACCTGTGAATGCAGTTCATTAGTCATTAATAATGGAAGAGTTTTCCTAATGGAAATAACCTCTTTCTCCCTAGATAAACTTAATATATCTGAATTGTGGGATAGGAGGACTATGGGATAGACCTCAGGTAAGAATTTCAACATGTTATAAAATTTTTTTTTTTTTGTTTTGGAGCTTTGGGGACCTTGGTGATTTGATTCATTTGTTGCACTTGTTTTTTTAAAAATCCTGATCGGGTTACTTCTGTTCAGCCATTAAAGTTCTTGTGTGATTAAAATCACATAAGGTTAAGAAGGAAGCCCATCATTTGAACCTGCTCTCTGGTGACTACTTATTTCATAGTTGCCCAGACAATGTATAGCTGCTATGCATTATTGTACAGCCATAATGCACTGTTGTGCACTGCATAGCTAGACAAGACTTTTAAGAATACTTATTGTATAGCTTCATGCCTTTGAGAAGATTTGCAGTGAGCAACTTGATTTGTGATTGAGAACCTGGAGCTACAGTATCAGGGCCCTAAATTATATGAAAAATCCACTAAAGTAGAAGAATTTCCTCTTGCAGCTGATCTTTGTCCTCCAATTTAATCTGGGATTCAGGAATAGTCAGTCTGTCTCAGCTCTCTTTTCTCCATCTGGGTTTGAAGTGATGCTTCCAAAGGCCAAAGATACTGGATCATCACATCCCACAATTCTACAACCCAATGCTTCAGATATGAACTTTTGGTTTTCACATAAAGGAAGAATAGCAAACCTCATAAACTGAATTGTGAAAATGGAACACACCTGTATAGGCACAAAAGACACAATTCTTTCCCCCTCTTGATTCCAACTGCTTGACAAACATTATGCCAGTAGGCATTCTGTGTTTGATACAAAACTATTTTGAAAGTAGAATTTAAGGTTTCTTAGAATTGTTGGATTTTTAAATAATTGACATTTTGTGGTAAAAATTAAAACCAGATGGAATTAAGTATAGCTCAAATCATGGTTAAAGACACATCATCTTATTGCAAACATCTGGGACCAATGATAGATTCACTCCAAACCTTTTTGCATATAACTTAGACATATCACTTGTCAGCATACACTGTGTACCCATCAGTCCAAGCTCACAATATTTACAGATTTCTAATCTCATGTATGGTAAAACTCATTTTTTGCTATTAACAAATAATATCTTCTCAAGGCCAGATGCCAGCAATGTACTGTCTAATTGTATGCAAGTTCAAATGGGACATACACAAAGCATGTGCATGTAGAATGGGTGGCTGCAACCTGCTTGCTGTACATATTTTTTTTCATTAAACTCTTTCCTCAACCACAATACCAGCCAGCTCACATATGGTAATGTTGACCTTTGTTTCTGTTTTGTAAGTAAGAGGAGCTGGATTATCAAGAAAGGATGTTTAAGACAATTCCTTCTCAGTCATGTTTCCAACTTTTAATTAATTCTAGGTGTGAGGCTGTCATTTTAGTTGTCCCCACACTGTAAAATATATATCCTTGGCACTAGCTGCCATTCAAGAGTATTTCCTGAAATCTAATATTATTAACATTATATTTGCTACGCATATATATTCTTGGCTGTAAAGTTCCCTTTAAACTGCTTGGATTTAAGCTCCAAATACTATGTGTAAAATGGCAGAATGGTACTTTCCAAAGTATGAAAAGATTAATAAGATAGAGACACAGGTGCTTCTGCTCCTCTATACAGTTGAGACAACTTGTCACCCAAGCTGGTTGTCTGATTTATAATGCTGTAGATCCCTTGGTTCCAATATAAAATTGTTACAAGAATATAATTTAAATATTATTAGTGCTCCAATATTGTCTAAATATATGATAAATTATAGTTTGGTTTTGGTATAAATACATCTGGTACTTCATTATGAAAACTGGACCTTTCCAATGAATTAAAGTTTTAATCAGTTCTCAGAAAGCTTCTGCGCTTATTCAAATTTTCCTTTTGACCGGTTAATTAAGGTGGTGTGTGTCAGATTATACCGATCCTTGCAAGAACTAGTACTCTCATTTATTATTACAAAAATAAATTAGTCCAAATACATATGTACCCTGTGGATTTGATTGAGAAGTAACTAATACTTAGTAATATGTAGTTACA
>JANHFQ010001534.1:151083-162009 GCA_032468035.1 Aparallactus werneri
AGGAATTCTGGGGGTTGAAGTCCATAAGTCGTAAAAGAGCCAAGGTTCCCTACCCCTGCTCTAGAGAAACCTGGAAACTACAGCAGGATGCTTTTCATAGACTACAGCTCGGCCTTCAATACCATTCTGCCGAGCATCCTCATTGAAAAGCTGACTGACTTGAATTTTCCCTCTTCCATCTGTGGCTGGATTAAAAGACTTTCTGATGGACTGGCCACAAACAGTGAGGGCTGGGACTTTCATATCCACTTCCCTAAAGCTTAGCACTGGTTCCCCTCAGGGCTGTGTGCTCAGTCCCTACCTGTACTCATTGTATACACGTGATGGTGTATCTTCTGACCCATCCACTATGATTATCAAGTTTGCAGATGATACCACCGTATTGGGCCTTATTACAAGTGGAGACGAAACAGCATACAGGGGGGAGGTTCAAAAATTATCCACATGGTGCTCAGAAACAGCTATAGTTGTATAATTCTTCATATAGAGAAATTTAGACGGCTGCATTAAACTGATAGAACTACATGAGTTCTATGGTAAATCTTTGCTTGCCTTTCCTCTCTTTTACAGCTTACGTTGGCAACGCTGACATGATCCAACCAGACCTGGCTCCGCTACAGCCAAATCTTGATGATTTCATGGAGATATCTGGTAGGAACTAGCCTATTCTGGGGGAAGCAAAAGAAATCATGGGAGAGATCTAGAATGGGAGCTATTTGGTGGTTATGATTTGTGAGGCGCATTTATTTATTTATTATTTTATTTATTTTGTCAAACATTTACAAGATAATAGGTAAAGTATGAACATAAACATGAAAATAGAGAATACATACAGGTAGGTGAAGACAGTAAGACAGGGACGGTAGGCACGCTGGTGTGCTTATGCATGCCCCTTTTACGGACCTCTTAGGAATGGGGTGAAGTTCACGGTAGACAGTTTGAAGTTGAAGCTGTGAGGGTTTGAGCATGTAACAATGAAGTCAGGTAGGGTATTCCAGACATTAATATTCTGTAGCTAAAGTCGCATTTTCTGCAATCGAGTTTGGAGCGGTTTACCTTGAGTTTGTAACCATTTTTTTGCCTGGTAATTATTTTGATTGAAGCTGAAGAAGTCACTGACAGGTAGGATGTTGTAGCAGATAATTTTGTGGACTATGCTTAAATCAGATCGCAGACGGCGAACTTCAAGATTATCTAAGCCCAGAATTTCTAGCCTGGTGGCATAAGGGATTCTATTGTTGGTTGAAGAGTGAAGTACTCTTCTTGTGAAATACCTCTGGACCCACTCAATTGTGTTAATGTCCAATATACAGTGTGGATTCCAGATGGATGAGCCATATTCTAAAATTGGTCTGGCAAAGGTTTTGTATGTCCTAGTTAGAAATACAATGTTACTGGAGAAGAAGCTTCACAAAATTAGGTTAACAACTCTTAATGCCTTTTTGGAAATACTGTTAAAGTGAGCTCTGGGGCTTAGATCGTTTGAGATGAGTACTCCTAGGTCCTTGACAATGTGGGAGTCATCAATGAGATCACTACCGCCCAGTTTGTATTTGGTGTTCTGATTATTTTTGCCAATGTGTAGGACAGAGCATTTATTAGATGAGATTTGGAGTTGCCAAATGTGCAACCATTCAGACACATAGTCAAGGTCTCTTTGTAGGGTAGCAGCTTTGTCAGTGATATTAAATAATTTTATGTCATCAGCAAAAAGAACATTAATGGAAGATTTTCCCCAAATGATGGGAGCAGACTACAATACTTAATAAAAGTTCTTATTTATAATCTGGTTGGATGAATCAACAGGATAATAAAGAACATGTTTTGAAACTCAATTCCAAGTGAGGCTATATTGATCAGATTTCTATGAGGAAATCTGCAGTCTCCAGTTTATAGACACTAAGAGGAACTTGGCTGTCTGAAGCAATAACCTCAAAAGTTAGTAGTCATCAGTACTAAAAGAATTACCCACTTTTTGATCAGTACATACATGCAATGTCTATCTTTAAAGCAATGTGGAATTGGGATAGAAATATATTTTTAAGAACATTAAAAAGTATGCAGCAAGTTGGAAACAAGTAGGAAGGATTAATAAATCAAACTTTAAATGTAATTAAATGTAAATTTTAAATGTAATTAAATTTTTATTTAATTAATTGGCATAACTGCAATTCATTGAGCTAACCTATGCTTCTAGGATACAAAGTAAAGTGAGTGACAACTACATGTAGTCCTTGACTCACAACCACAATTGAGCCCAAAATTTCTGTTGCTAAGCAAGATAGTTGTTAGTGAAGTTTGCTCCATTTTACGATTTTTATTGTCACAGCTGTTAAGTGAATCACTGCAGTTAAGTTAGTAACACAGCTTTCAATTGATTGCGGCTTCCTCGTTAACCTTTGTTTGTCAGAAGTGATCACACGACCCCGTAACACTGAAAATGGGTGTAAAATTGACACTTGAAGCTTTTCTTTTAGGGATGGTGGATAAAAAAAGTAGAAAGGAAATATGGGATTTTGTTTTTATACAGGACATTGGCTGCAAGATATTCTAAGATGGAAAGAGGAGCATATTCCCACAATGGAAGAATGGGTTTTGAAACTGAAGGAGCTAGCTGAGATGGCAAAATTGACTGCTTTGATTAGAGACAACAGTTTTATTAAATTTCTTGTGGCTTGGAGACCATTGTTAGATTTTCTATAGGATAAGGAGAAAAATGAAATTTTGACTTTGGAATTTATACTTAGTGAATGTATCCACGGAGGAAGGAAGCAGTGTGCTATAGAACACCAACTGAGAACTGGCCCTCAAAGCTGGAAGTATTTTGAGATCAGTGAATATAGGAAGTATTGTGAAGTGTTGCTTAGTGCATACTCTCATTTCCTGTGACATCCTTTTACAATGCAGTGGGAACTGGTAGTAAAATACCTGACACAATGGTTGAAAATTAACATAAACTGGACCAGTACTGTACTGATTACTGGAAGATGTGCGTGCGCGTATGTCCTGAAGGAAAAAGGTGCTGAGAAATGAGATGTTGCATGTGTGATGTTGACAGACTTATTTGCCTAATATTTTAATAGATATCCTTTAGCCGGCTCTTGCTCACATGCATACATATAAAGTTCTGCATTCCAAAGCACACTGAGGGAAAAATCCAGTATGATCACAAGCTCATGATTGGACACCTGGGAAAAGCCTGATCAGATGTAAATGAATCAGACTGGTGATTCACAAGTTGCTTTTTTGAGGGAAATTGAGCCAGTGTAGCAAACTACTATTGAACTACGACCAAAATTAAATCCAACCACCTTTATATTTGTTATGGGGATAAAATAAGGGAAGATCCCATGCACATTGTTGTCAGTTCTTGGATAAAAAAGTGGGATATAATATCTGACCAAATAAATATGTATCAACTGGAAAATTCTAATAATGGATATGAAGCCATAAAGGTAATTGATAATTTAAGCCATTTCAGAGTAGAGTATGGAGAGTAGAGTAGAACAGAACAGGTTTATTGGCCAAGTGTGATTGGATGCACAAGGAATTTGTCTCCGGTGCATAAGATAAAATCTGGTAGTACCTTACTCACCAGCCATCTTATTAGTCTAAGGTTCTACAGAATATTTTTAATATGTCATCAATCGTCAATGTAAAAACAAACCAGGCAAACTTCCTCACACTGCTGATGGTGTAGAAAACTAAATGAAGGACTCTCAGCAAATACTATAGAACTTCAATCTCCTCATACTCAGAAATTTTGTGGAGAGTTTTTAGCTAGGAATATTTACCAGCTATGAACATTCTGGCTCAATGAACTTTACTTTCTTTTTCTTTTGTTTTTGAGCCCCATTTTGAGATTACTAAAGCAATATCAGGTTTGGTGATATTGTTAATTAGCAATATCTCTCTATCCATCTATCTATCTATCTATCCATCTATCTGTCAATCATCTTCTGCCAAACTTTTAAATTATATTTGTACTTTGTTATTCAGTTCTTATTATGGATGATTGCTGTCAGCCAGATGTTTATACTGGATTTGGCATTGTTATCCACCTACTGAGTCCTTCCCAAGGATCTGGGATAAGAAGATATTGTTTGATGGTGTTAAAGCCGGGGTGTCAAACTGGTGATGACATTGTCGTTATGTGATGTATCGCAACTTTTCCCCCCTTCGCTAAATCGGGGGCAGGCGTGGCCAGCACATACTGTATCTGGCCCGCAGGCTGTGAGTTTGACACCCATGTGTTAAAGGTATTGTCGCAGGATATAAACTGTTCCAAGTAATGTTGCCTTTTGCAACTGACAGTAATGTTGTCAATGCTGATGGTATTCAAGTAGCGCTCATATGTTTTGGGATTGCACCCAAGGTGCCTACACTATTGGCACTGTCTTTGCTTTCTTTTGCTACAGTCGTTCTACTTCCATTTGCAGGTCTTTGCATTTTGTGATCCCCCCCCCCATTCTTTCTCTTCTATTCTGCTATCTTCAGGTACTGCCATCTCCACTACCTAAACCTTTTTGTTATTCTTATCTTATACTAAGTCAGAGAGCTATGTGGCAGGTGCTTGTCTGTTTGAATTCTAAAGCCCCAAAGCACTTACTGAATTTTTCGCTCCATAAGACACACTTCCCCCCCTCCCAAAAAATGGTGGAAATGTCTATGCATTGGTGCTGGTCCTTTGGTGAATAGCAGCTGGGCTGTGGCGGCAGGGTCCTTTTACAGTGCTAAACCCCGCCTCTTCTGTCTTTGTCATTGCCTGCCTCTTCTGTCTCTTTTCTGCAGTGTAGGAGTCAATAGGCAGAGCTGGTACATGCGAGGAGACACCTATCTGTGGTCCTCTCAGGCTCCGCATGATATTTTTTTTCTTGTTTTCCTCCTCTAAACTTAGGTGCGCCTTATAGTCAGGTGCATCTTATAGTGCGAAAAATACAGTAAGTGTCTTTGTTTTCTATTACTTTGTCTATTTTATGGCCCCATCGGTTCCTGCTTGCAGGCAAATGGCATTTCTTGCAGATATTCCAGTACACCATTGTTGCTACTTCGTTATGCCACTGTTTGTCATCAGTCCGTGTGATCTTCTTGCTAACTGAATGGTCCACTGTTTCTTCGGCTTCTTTGCAAAGATGGCATTTGCTGTCAGTTATTGTTATTATTATTATTACAATATCATTATCAAAATGATATGTTTATCAGTGGAAACATAGTACAAGAAGTTCACCTACATAAGGTACAGGAAGTTCTGAAGAGGAATATGGCTTATTGGCCAACCATTTTTAATGCAAGAGAGAATACAATTCAGACCACACAGACAACCTGATGCCATCCAGGAGCTTTGGACAATTCCCATCCAGCTTAGCCCATATGGCTAATGAGAAAACGTTACAATTATGGTATTATAGTGCAAAGCAAATGGTGATCTTGCTATCTGTTCTGTTCCACAGGACAGAACAGAATATATACTGTATATTCATTTGAGAACTATTTTTATGGAGCACATTCATATGACTTACAAACCAAAACAGAACTTTACCATCAATATATATTCCTCTGGCACCAGCTGATTCTCCCTGAACCTGGAAACTGCACGTCTCACACAGTTCATAAAGTTGCTCAGAACTGCTTTGGGCTCATTTGGGCTTTTCCATAATTGTTTGGATTGCTCGCTTTAAAGCTTAGGAAGATAAACCAGTGGTTAAAAAGTCCACTAAACAACTGGAAATGTGGTGCCTATTACACATAAACCCTAAATCATTTCAAGCATATGTGTAATGTTGTACTTTTATCTGTTTTTAATTTTCTCTCAAGTTCAGAACCTTAGTAAGACTTAATTATAGTAGCATTCTTTCTGCTATTATTTCACAATGAAAACTGTCCATGGAATGTCAAAAACATATAACACGTATTATACACAACTGTCTAGCTTGTTAAAAAGTAGTTAATTGACAGTATATGCAGTCCCCCTTTCTTTCTGGTGGTCCTTTTTGAGATTTGCCTTAACACGTCCCACATTTCAACACTGCAAGCCTCCTTGAGTCAAGATGAAAATTTTCTCAGTCCGTCTTTTATCTTCTGAAAATTTTCTACATCAACACAGAGATAGCAGGCTTTTGTAATATGGAAAACATTAACTTCTAGCTGCACAAGTAGTAAACCAATTAATGAAATTTTCAGACCTATGTCCCTATGACGGCTATTAAAAAATATAATGAAACAGATAAAAAAATAGGTAATTTAAAAACATCAGAAAATGTCAAAATATGCTGGGAATGATTGAGGGCAAAAGAAGGGGACAGCACAGAATGAGGTGGCTGGATGGAGACACTAAAGCAGTCAGCATGAGCTTAAATGGACTCCGGGGTTGGTAGAGGACAGGAAGGCCTGGAGGAATGTTGTCCATGGGGTCATGATGGGTCAAACACGACTTCGTGACTAACAACAACAATGCCAATGATTAGCTAAATGAAACAGGAATCCCACAAAGAAGCGTATCTAAAAGTCTGGGCAATCTAACAAATTCTAATGTGGTACCTCAAAGAAATTGGTCAATGCTAGATGAACCACATAGTAGCATAAGCTTTGACTTAACAGTCATGATAAGACCTGATCTTGGAATATGTGGCTTTTAAGAAAGGTTTCCCATGCAACCACAGGTAGCTGGTCACACTGCCACATGGAAGCCACTCAGAAGCGGCAATTGCATCAGATGGGATCGGTCCTAAGTGAAATAAAATGAAAACAAAACAAAACATAGACATATTTTATATGCAATCTTCTGATCGAGGTGCATGTTTGTGAGCAGCAAGAATAAATGAGTTACATGGACCTGTAAAATTCTTTAAGGTATCTTTTTAAAAAGCCTAAAAATGGCATGAGACTTCTCTAAAAGAAAACAGGGCAGCCTCATTAACTCCTGCTTTAGTTTCTATTATCAACCCAAAATATGACAGAAAACCTCATTGTTTCCAATTACTTAGGAGTCATAGGTCTATCCACACATCTTCATCCACAAATGTCTCTACTAAATGGACTTTAATAGCTAAATATCTGCTCTTCCTCCCAGAGGCCCACATTGGACTGGACCTTCAGGTTTGATTTCTCCTTTTGAGGAAGTGCCCCATTTTGCTTAAGTTGCCTGATGTTTTCTGTTAAGACTGGTGGACATTACCATAGCCATCAATGCCATGGCTGAAGTCAGACCAGGTTGTTTCTCCAGCCCCAAAAAGACAGATAGTAACGAGAATGTTCTGCAGTGGAGTACATAAAGGCATGAATTAGTTCAAAAGGAGGCCTTCAAACATTTTCCGATTCAGAGCACAAACGGCAATCAAACTAGGTAGATAACAGTGGGCTTCTGCATAAATAAATCTAATTATGAAGGAAAAAATCCTGATAGTAAAAATACCAGTGCAAGAAACAGACTATCTGTAATGCTGTCTATCTGACAACTTTGATCAAAAGAGACTTGCAGTGGAACCCAACATGTTATCTTGGATTTCAGCCAGGACTGTATCTCCATCTTCTGGATAGTATCTGCCTTTCTCCACAAGAAATCTTTTAAAATAAGTATTAGGTTGTGAAGGCATTTGGAGGGACTTCACTCTGCCTGAACGGAAGCCCTGGTATGAGGTTCCTTCATGCACACAACATGCTCAAACCACATGGGATACTACTATGTCAAGCTTTAAAAAACCTCAACATTTCAGGAGTGACTTCAAGTGGGTTCAAAAGTTCTCCCTACTAAATATAGGTAGGATCACATTATTTGTTGAATTTTGGCTTGTCTTCTTAGCAATGTCTGGAGTGCAATGTTTTATCTAAGACATCCACAAGGAAGGGATTTCATGACTTTGTACAATGAACAGATGGATGTTTTAAGTCATTTCTAAATTATATTTATGTAATTTATAATCCTTTTTCTCATCCAGAGCCCACTCAAGGCACTTATTTTTTCCGCTGCCGCTCTGCCCTCAGAAGTATTCTCTGAACAACGAAGATACGGCTTTTTTTTTTTCCAAAATTCTAATAAAAATTGATTTTTATTAAAACCTCTTAAGTTCATTAGAAAAGATGGATCTGACCTCAGGCCTGTCTCGTTCAACACGCTGCGCTTATTGTAAGCAACACAAAACTTTTGGGGAAATGGACATCAAAACTTCTTCATATATCTCAGTAACTAGTACTAATTCTTGTAATGGAGTAATGCATTCTGGTTTTGCTTATTTTTCTATGCAAGAATGCAAAATGTTGTCATTCAATGTTTATTATATACTTTCTGTACTACAGGAAGGGAAATTGAATTTTTCAACTTATGGTATGAAAGGACAGATGTTCACAACAAATCAAGGTGATATCAAAATGACACTACTTGATAGAAAGAAGAGCAGAAGTCATAATTCTAATTTGTTTTTTTCTTTTTTCCTGTCTTTTCTTTTTCTTGTTTTTCTTCAATTTTTATACTTCTATTGAATTCAAAATTCTAATAAAAACTGATTCTCCAAAGAGATAGTATCAACATTATAGCGTGCGCACAGTGTTGTCAGGATGAATGTGATCGGGCTGCCCATCTGTTTAAATCCAGTTATTCCAATCTATCTTGTTTATAGACAGGTATTTTTGTTTCCAAACCACTTACATCTGAATTGCTTTAATAAAAGCTAGCAAGAGGCATTCCGTTTGCCTTTGTGCAACGGTTAATGATAATAATAAAAAAATCCTTTTCATGAGGACATAAGCTGTCACACCAGAAAAGTAGGCTTTACAGTCGGAATGGCTGAAACACCGGCTAGTAAACAAAACAAAATGGATTTTTAAAAAAGATAACCCAATCAATAAAGCAGACAATATGAGAGGGTGGGTGGGACCGGTGCCATTTTTGAGGTTTCCGACTGTTCCTTGACTGTAAAAGAGAACTTTTTTGGTAAACATTACAAGCGGTTTAAATTATAGGGTGTGCTCTATCAAAACTTTTTTAAAGGCATTTCATCATTACCCATCCTGAACTATAGAATGTTAGCATTTAGTGGTTACAAGTAATTGGATGGGCTGGAATGAATTCTGCACACTCTTAGTAACTCTGTGAGGCACTGACACGTACGAGGACCGGGGCAGGCCAGCAGCTGCACACCTAAAACTCCCACTGGCTCCCGAGATTCCTTTGGTTTCCCAAGGCTGCCGCTCTGCCCTCGGACGAGGTTTCGGTCGCGCATCCAAGCCAGCCTTCCCGCGCCTCACCCAGCCAAGGGCAGTATCACCCACCCCGAAGGTCCCCGAGGTGCCATTACCTCACCACACAAAATGCAAGGGAGAACTAGTCTCTCCTCATTGAGAGACTCGCCAACAGCCGCTGGGAGGAGGAGACACCTATCGGCAAGATGTCGCAGCAGGCGAACCTCGGAGCGGCTTTGGGGGAACCACCCGGAGGACACCGCTTCCCTCCTCCCCAGTACGGCCGCCAGCGCCACGACCCGGCCGGCTAGTCCCTCTCGGTCCACCCTCCCCCGGTGCGGCTCTCCTCAGCCTGCGCTCAGAAGCGGGGCGCGCAAACGTCAGTCAAAAAAAAGAGGGAAACCGGCCGGCCGGAGTGAGCAAAGCAGCGCCAGGCTCAGGCAAAGCGCGACTTTTCTTTTTTTTTTCTTTTTTTTTACCTTCCTCGGCCGATTTCATTCTGCGTGCGCTGCGGCTGGAAGCAGAGCCCAAGTTTCTTTTTCACCTCGTCGGCTGGCTTTGGAGGCGCGAAGCGGCTCGGAGTTAACAGGATCACCGCCGGGCATCCGCTCTCGCCCAAGACGAAGGCGGGGGGGGGGAGGCAGAAAGAGGTAGAGATGGCTTCTCTCTCTCTCAGTCCAACGTCCCGCTTTTGCCACCCGGCGCCTCTCGGGACAGACAGGGCAGAGTTGAGGTTGGCGCTGCCCCGTCAACCGCAGCCTTGGAAAGGCCAGGCGGCGGCCGTTGCTTATTGGAGGACTTTTTCGGAACGAAGTTTTAAAGAAGCGTTGGGCTCTGAGGCAGCGGCCCCCCTCCGAGAGGTGTCCCGAAACCGGCCGGGGGGGGGAGGAGAGACGGCGCGCGAGGGCTCCGGCTCCCGGGAAGAAGGGAAGAGCGCGCGCCCGCCCACCCGCCGACTTGAGGAAGTTTTAAGTCTGAGCGCGCGCGCCGCCTTGTTCCTTTTCTGCGGGCGCCTTAATTCGAAACAGGGGCTTTTAATTTGCTGTCAGGGAAGTTTGCACGGTCCCGTTCGGGCTTTCTCTTGACGCACGGCAGCCCGCCTCGGGTTGCCTTTTTAAAGCTGGAAAACACCCACCCCCCGTCCCAGCCCCTCTCCCCGCCCCGTGATGTCACAGCTCCGGCGAGCGACTCTCGGTTGCCTTTGCAAAGGAGCCCAGCGACGGAGGGGGCGAAAACCTGGAAACCGAGAGGGAAGGCCGAGGGAAGAAGCCATATCTCCCCCCCCCCCGGCAACTCTAAGCAGCTCGGCTTCTGCTGAAGAAGCTGATTCGGCTTTTCAAGAGCCTTTAGGAGACACAAAGGAGGGGGGGTTGAGGATGACGTCAGCAGGATGGGATGAGGGACTCCCTTAGTTTCAGTAGCCCTGCAGTAAACACGGGAGGGATGGAAGAAGGATTTGGGAGCCTGTGCGTGCTGAAATCGTTTGGACTTTTTTTTTTTTTAAAAAGGGTCGACTTCTCTAGAAATTTGGAAAAGATCACCGATTGACAAGCAACAGTAAGGAAAGTTTGTCCAAGTACTGAGAAACAGGGAAGGGTCCCGACTCATTAGTTGTATGGACATTCTTATTATTCTGTAAACCCGCCAACAGCTTTGAGCGACTTTCAAAAGCAGTGCGATAACGGTGCTGTCCACCCCCCCCCCATGAAATGGACAATCGTCGTTAAGCTACACCCCCCCCCCCCATTTTCT
>JANHFQ010001534.1:188761-200638 GCA_032468035.1 Aparallactus werneri
CCCCCCAAGAAAGCAAATCATTGTTGGCCTAATAAAGGAATTGTCACAATATGGATTTTTAAAATATAAACCTCATAACTAACTTTGGTTTTCTTGCTTTTTTTGTAAAATAGTACTGAGTAATGTAGCACATGCTACTGGCATTATGTCAGTAATAAATGTGTAGTTAAAATTGGTGAGATTAAGAAACAGCAAGAATCAAGAGACCAGACTCTTGATCATTTGACAGGAAAACCTTTTTTGGGGGGAGGGGTTTAAATAAAAAATATTATTTATGAGATTGGAGCCTGACAATTGAAGATTAATATTAGATATGTAAACTTCCCATGTGAAATTTTGGAATGCAAAAAAGAGAAGCCATTTGAAAATCATTTCCTAGCACATGATTATCTTGTTTCAAATGGTTTTAGCATCCAAGTCTTCAATTATAGTTCAAGGTGACCTTAGCCAACCTCCTTGCTGTGAGGATATATTTTTGGTAGCCGTGCAGCATTTGAGAAGATTTTTTTCCGTCACAGATTTTACTTTTCTGAATAAAAACTATGCTCCTTTCTATCTGTATGTACAGAAAGCTTTTTTAAAAAGTAATTGAAACCTAACAATCTCCACAAAATGGAAATGAAACAAGATTGCTTCAACTTTTCTGGCTAGATTGGTAGAGAGAAAACAAGTGTGAGAATTTTCCTAAAGAAACAACACAGCTAATAGGACCCAGAGAAAGAAGGAGAGAAAGAAATAACTATAACCAGAAGTGGGATTCAGCCGGTTCGGACCTGTTCAGGTGAATTGGTTGTTACGATTCTGCACAGTTCGGTGAACTGGCAAATCCCACCATTGGCTGGCCTCGCTTCACCCCATCCACCCTTCACCACCCCATGCACCCCAGCTCTTACAGCCACTTCTTTTCTCACCTCGTCTGCTTTGGCCAGTCGCTTGCCTTGCTCACAGCTCATCTAAGCCCTAGACCACGTGGTGCCTGCAGCCCAGCTTCTCTCCTGGTTCCCTCGCCCACTTTCCTGGGTCTCACCTAGGCCCTCTCCAGTTCCCTCACCAGCTTGCCCATTTCCCTGTATCCCCAGCTGTCGCAGCTCACCTAGGGCCTAGCCTAAACCACATGGCGCCCATGGTCCAGCTGCTCTCCGGCTTCCTTGCTCCCAAGCCTTTGCTGCTTCCTAGTTTTAGGTAAGTAAGTTGCTGCTTTACTTTACACTTCACCCCCGGGGCCATTGCATGCATCCCCCCCCCGGAAATCTACGCTCGCTGCCCACACTTGTCTAGCCTCAAACTACAGCCTCACATGGGGCTGTGGGAGGAGGAAGTGTGGGGCCAGGAAGACGCCTGCAGTGCTTGCAGCCAAAGCCAGAATGTGTGCGAACCCACAACTATGTATGAGGTCTTCTGCCTTGAGCAGAAGGTTGAACTACAAGACCTCCAAGTTACCTTCTAACCTATGATTCTCCAAGTCTCCAAGACAAGGGAATTTGCTGAAATTGAGTGTATGTATGTGTGTGTGTGAGAGAAAGAGAACAAGAAAGGGAAAGGGAGGGAGGGACAGGTGCGTCTTCTTGGGGGTACATTTTGGAGAATTGTCAAGAGAAATACTAAAAGGGCAATCATTTTGGGATTAAATTCCAAATGAAATTGGGTCTTCAGGGTAAGGAGACACGAAGAACCTTCAACTGCAGGTTTCTAAAAATCTTATTAAAATGAATGTCTGGAGGCAGCTCTTTAACTCATTAGTCCAGAGGGAGCAAAAAAGATAGGGTCCCAATGAGGATCTTAGCTATTTAGCTCAGGTTGACAGAGTTGAAAGGGACTTTGGAGGTCTTCTAGTCCAACCCCATGCTCAGGCAGGAACACAGAGGATCTCAAAATCTGAGTGGAGGGCCTGGGAAAGGTGTCAGAATATCAGAATAACACTTAGAAGGGACTTTTTTTGGGGGGGGGACCCTATACCATTTCAGAGAAATGGCTGTCCAGTCTTTTCTTAAAAACTTCCAGTGATGGAGCACCCAGAACTTCTGGAGACGAGCAGTTCCACTGGTTAATTGTTCTCACTGTCAGGAAGTTTTTCCTTAGTTTTAGGTTGCTTTTCTTTGTTCAGTTTCTATCCATTGCTTCTTGTTTTGCCTTCTGCTTCTTTAGAAAATACATTGCCCACCCCCTTCTTTGTGGTAGCCCCTCAAAAGCCTATTGCCTATCACAGTTTTTGGCAAAGTATGCATGAAAGTACATCTATAGCATCTAGATGCAGATAATAAAGTTGAAAAAAGGTGAACAATATTTTTACAGAACTCTGGATACGTTGAGGCCGGGTGTGACAAGGAATGGCTGGGAGGGGCTGGGCGAGGCATCCCTTGATGTGAATGACATTAAGTTGGCCACGCCCTCCCAGTCACATGGCCACTCAGCCATGCCCACCCAGTGATATGACCACCCAGCCAGGCCCACCCAGCCAGTCTTTAGGGCAGAGAACAGGTTGTTAAAATTTTTGAATCCTACCACTGCATATATGTGACATTTTTGAAGTGTAGCCTGTGAGGCCATATGGCTGGTTTGGCAAAAGGCTTCACAAGACATTTGTAAACATGAAGAATAAAGCCAGAGAAGAATGAAAAATATATATAAAATAACTGTAAATAAAAGGTCGATCACACTAAGCAAATTAAATAAAATTATTTAGAAAGTAGTCTGAGAACTCTGATGTTTTGTATGGTCAGAAACAGGAATTCAGGGTGGGGCAAAAACCATACCAGTATATAGAGTGGTAATAAAGTAGTGAGGTCCTAAGAAATTCGAATTTTATAACGTGAGGCACATCTAGAAAAACTGTATATCTTACTTCAGAGACCATAAGAAAGAGGTAGCAAATGCGAAGATCTATTGCATAAGAGAAGTCTGTTTGCATGATTATCACAAATCACACTGTCTATAACTTGAAGCTGTTAATCCTAAAATATTATTATTAAGAGCATATTTAATTTCATTTATAAATATACCTTTCCTTCAATTCCAATTCCACAATCTGCTGCCTGGATCATACTGACATCATTTCCTCCATCGCCTGAAAAAAACATGCACAGAATATTTAAGTTTGGCTTGGCAGGGTTTCATATTTACTAGCTGCATTTCATTTCACCTTGAATTTCTATAAAGATATTTGAATTACATTTTCAACTTAGGAAAGCAAAAAAAAAAAGGCAAATATGCTATTACCCTTTTGTTGCTTAAAATATCTCAATTTTCTACATATAAATTATAGTTCAGAAAAAATTGTCATTGAGCATAATGGGAAGGTTGGTACTCACCATGAACCTCCATTCTCGGTGGACTTTGTGCTGGTCTCGGTAGCTAATGGGCCATGCCCCTTCATTAGGCACGATAGACTCTTAGCGGGCATGGCCACGGAGTAGTCCCCAGGATTGAGCATCAGTCAATGGAATCTGCATACAAAAACTGTGGTGTTGTCCCAACGTGTGGTACTGTCCAGTCCAACCAGGTAGTCGTAGAGAGGTCTGAAGACTGGAGAGAGATACTGAAAAACAGGAATACCTGAGGAAGATCAGACAGACCAAAAAACCCCAGGTGGACTTCGGGAGCAAGGGGCCCTCCCCGGAGTCAGTGCGGGCGGGGCACCGAGACCAGCACGGAGTCCACCGAGAATGGAGGTTCACGGTGAGTACCAACCTTCCCATTCTCCAGTGGAGACCTCCGTACTGGTCTCGGTAGCTAATGGGCAAATACCCTAGCAATCCTTATGGGCGGGAAGCCTGACCAGAGGGGAGAACTGAACTAAGAACCTTGCGACCAAAGTCAGAGTCCTGGGCAGTGTATCTGTCCACCCTATAGTGGTTAATGAATGTGTGAGGTGTACTCCACGTGGCGACCTTGCAAAGTTGTTCTAGTGAAGGGCAGGCTCTGTAGAATGGAGAGGTGGAGGAACCCCTGGTGGACTGAGCCATGATGCCCTCAGGGGGAGTTAGATCCCTAGCTCTATATGCCTTGCAGATGGCCTCACAAATCCACCTGGCTATGGACGAGGAAGAGACCTTATTGTCCTTAGAGGTAATGGCAAAGGACACAAAGAGGGCCTCAGTCTTCCTGAAGGAGGCTGTCCTGTCCAGGTAAAAAAAAAGCTCTCCGTATGCAACTCCTTCTCCTGGGCAGAGGAGGGAGAAGGAAAAAAGGACAGCAGCATAGTTTCCGCAGCCCTGTGGAACAGGGAATTGACCTTGGGCATGAACGCAGGGTCGAAGCGAAGGACAATCCTGTCCCTATGGATGGTGTAGAGCTGGGGAGCGATGGAAAACGCTGCCAGTTCCGAGACCCGCCTGGCGGAGGTGATGGCTATGAGGAAAGCCGTCTTAATGGAGAGCATCTTGAGGGAGCAAGAGGCCAGCGGTTCAAAGGGAGGCCTGGAGAGGGCTTTGAGTACCAATGTCAGGTCCCAGGTGGGGGCCTTGACCACCGGGGGCAGATTGATGAAGCCCCCCTCAGTAACCTCTTGATGTGCGGGTGAGAGGCCATGTAAGTGCCCTTGGGGAAATCCAAGATGGAACAGATCCCGGAGACCTGTCTGCGGAGAGTATTGGTGCGCAGTCCTTTGTCCAGGCTGGCTTGTAGGAATTCCAGAAGCTGAGGCACCTTTAGACATTCTGGATTAATGCCCTTCTGCCCGCACCACTTGGTAAGCATAGCCCAAGTGTAATTGTAGACCCGCATAGTGGAGGCCCTCCGACTGGCGAGCAGGGTGTGGATGATTGGCGCAGAGTACCCCCTTGACGTTAGTCTGTGCCTTGCAACTTCCAGGCTGTCAGCTGGAGGCGCGCCAATTGCAGGTGATGAAGCAGACCCTGTAGCAGTAGGTCCTCCCTCAGGGGCAACCAGTGGGGTGGTTCGGACATGAGCTGCAGAAGGTCTGAGAATCACGGACGGCAAGGCCAGAAGGGAGCGATGAGAAGTAGGCTTGCTCTTTCCACCCATGCTTTGGCGATGACCTGAGGGATTAGCTTCGGGGGGTGGGGGTGGAAAGGCATAGAGCAGTCCCTGTGGCCAGGGCCATTTGGGTCCCCGGGATGCTGGGCAGTGACCCCTGGAGAAGAACAGGGGCAGTTGGGAATTGAGGTGGCAGGCGAAGAGATCCATCACCATTGGCCCAAACTGCTTCTGTAGGGTCTGGAAGGCCAGCGGATTCAGGCGCCACTCCGAATTGTCCGCGGTTTCCCTGCTGAGCCAGTCTGCCCTCACATTCCCCATGGTACATATTGCCGGTATGTACTCCGATCGGATTGACAAGATGGAGTTCTCTGCCCAAGTGAAGATCGAGTGAGCTAGGTCTTGAAGCGGCTTTGATCTCGTCTCCCCTTGGCGGTTAAAATAGGCCTGAGCACAGATATTGTCTGTGTAGATGAGATGTCGCCCCCTGAGGTGCCGTTCCAGACGAGTGAGGGCCAGGAGAACCGCCCAGATTTCCTGAAAATTGTTGTCTCATCTGGACTCTGATGGAGACCATCTCCCCTGGATCGAGATGTCTCCTAGATGTGCCCCCCAGCCTAAAAGGCTCGCATCTGTGTAGGTTGAGGTCCGGTCAAGGTGAAGGAAGGTCGAGACCGAACAGAGCGTAGAAGGGGAGATCCACCAGTGTAAATCCTTCTGGGCCAGGGGATCCAGGGGCAAGTGGTGGCTGCGCCGTAGGACAATGTCCTCCTGGAAGTGGAGGAGCAGATGTTGAAGTGCCCTTGACTGGAACCTTGACCAGGGAATGACGTTGTAGCACGATACCATCATTCCCAGGAGCTTGTTCACCAGTAGAGTGTCCATGGAGGGTGAAGCATCGACCTTGGAGGCCAGGGAAAGGATCCTGGCCTGTCTGTCTGGTGACAGGGACACCTGGCCGTTCAACGTGTCAATGACTGCCCCCAAGTGAAGGATCGACTGTGAAGGAGGAATACTCTTCTCCTAGTTGACCAAAAAACTGAGGTGTTTGAGCCGTGCAATGGTCAAGGCCAAAAGGGAACTGGCGAGATCCAGGGACGGGGCCTTGACGAGGATGTCGTCGAGATAAGGCAAGGTGGAGATGCCCTGCAGATGGAGAGAGGCAATGGCTGCAATGAGGATCTTCAAGAAGACACTCAGAGCCGAGGCAAGGCCGAATGGCAGGGCCTTGAACTGGTAATGCGACTGATGGTAGCAAAACCAGAGAAACCACCTGTGGTTGGGAAGGATGGGGACGTGAAGATAAGCTTCTAAGAGGATGAGGGAGGCCATGAAGTCCCCTTGATGGACGAACATCAAGATGGAGAGGAGGGTCTCCATCTTGAAGTTAGGGTGGATGAGATGACGGTTAACCCACTTGAGATCAAGGATGGGGCTGATTCCACCCGATCTCTTGGGTACCGTAAAGAAAGGCGAGTAAATGCCTAGACCCCTCTGGGAAACGGGAAACGGCTCGATCGCTCTGATGGAGAGGAGATGGCGTATGGCCAGCAGGTTGTTGCGGTGTTTGTTGGCTGCCTGGGGGCGTTGAACCTGCAAGAATCGAGCCAGAGGAAGGCAAAGAATTTCAAGGGCATAGCCCCGGCAGACCGCTTGCAGGACCCAGGCGTCGGACATTGTGGCCTCCCAACGATCCGCAAATCTCTGGAGCCAGCCACCCATGGGTGTAGTAGGCAGGATCGCATTACTGCTGCTGCTTGGGGGGGGCACTTGGCAGAGAACTGCCTGGGTTGATGTTTAGGCTTAGACTGCTGTCGTCTCAACTGCCAGAGGGGGCGACGGGGGCGTTCTGGGGCCCCCAGTGACCCACGAAAGGTCCGAAAGGGCTGGCAAGGCTTGGAAACCAGAGGCAGGCAAGATCTGGGCCAGGCTGTGAGAGCCTTACCTTTGCCCTTGGTGTTGAGGAGGTAAGGCTTCAGGTCATCCCCAAAAAGCTTGGTACCTCTGAAGGGGAGTCCCACTAGCTTGGTATTGGTGGCTGTCTCCACGTCCCAGTGGCGTAGCCATGTGGTGCGGTAGATTGCTACGGTGGAGGCCATGGCTCTGGCCATCCACTGAATGGTGTCACTGGTGGCATCGGTGGAATAGGTGGCAGTGTTGGCAAGCTTGCGTAGGCCAGAGAGAGCCACTCTGGGTAGCACATTCTGTTCAGCTAGCTGCTGGCACCACAGCATCATAGCCAGGCAAGCCAAAGAAGAGGCCACTGAGGCCGTGAGTGCATCGAAGGCTTGTCGCACCGAACGGTCAACCCATTTGTCGGCGGCATGAGAAGGGAAGGCCTCAGAGTCAGCCGGTAGAGTGGACCGGGACATCAAGGCCACGACCAGGGCATCCACGCCCGGGGGAACAAACTACGAGGAATGCTCCCCCAGGATGTCATAAAGTCTGGGGTTAGGCCTGGAATCCCGAGGAGGAAGGACCCTGGCTCACTCCCTCCGATGACATCCTGGAAGGGTTCAGGGAGAGGAAACCCCCGAGATGCCTCCTGATGTGATGGGAGGACTGCCGCAACATTGAGGTCACCAGACACTGGAGTGATGGGACCAGCAGAGGGCAACTCCAGCTGAAGAGCCACCAAGATGTTCTTCAGGACCTTGGGAAAGCCCTCTTGGGCGAAGAGATGGGTAGAAGTAGGAGATAGTTTTTCCTCCTCCTCCGAGGAAGGGAACTTAAGAGTCGAGATCCCCCGAACGGTGAGAGGCCTGAAGAGCGGCCTCCAACTCCTCATCCTTGTCAGACGTCCGAATCTCCCAAAATAACGGTGACCTCCCAGGCCAAGTGTGCAGACTTTGGGCCCTGCACTCTGGAAGGCCCCGGAACTGGGCGTTTGGTGGGAATTTTGGAGGATGGCTTCTCAAAGGTAGCCCGAAACTTGGCCACTGCGTTGGCCATGGAGGAGGACACCGCAGTCTGCACCATGGATTGAATGGTGTCATGCAGGGCCTCCAGAGGGACTGACACTTAGGCCTCTTGGGCTTGTGTAGAAGCTTCCATGATCTGTGAAGAAAAAACAAAAAGAAAAGGATCATCAGGAGAGAACAAGGGCAGAAAGCAACTGGGACGGCCCCTGGACCCAGGCAAATGGCGGGGTTAGGGCCGGGCAAGGAGGGGAGGATGGCCCGACAGAACCTCCCCTCATACTCACTGCGACCTACGTAGGGGAGTCCCAGAGGGAGAGTGCCTACGGGCTGCAGTCAGGTCCAGAGTGAACCGGGGGCCTGCAGGGCCTCAAGAGGACATGACAGGCGCACCCAGAAGACCAAACCCCTCCAAGAGTGAAGGTCTAAGGAGAAATATCCTCCTTCAGAAAGTCTGCAAGTTCTCAGAGAAGCGGAGCAGAAACCCTGGGTTCCAACCTCAAATTGTCTGAAATATGGGGTAGCAAGGACATAGTCCTCCTGCAGTGGGTCTGCAGAAATCCTCAGAGAGGGTCAGGCAGAACCACCCTGGAAATGACCCAGTCCCTAGGGAAGAAGGTATTGTGAGGAAGGTATCCTCCTTCAGGGGGCTGGCGGGAATCCAGCACAGGCCAGGCAGGCACCCCTGGGATGGCTCCAGATTGCCTGGAATGGTAGAAGTCCAGGAAGACAAAACGACAGGCGTAGGTGGAAACTGCACGCCTGCATACAAAACGGCGGCTGTTGAATGGGCCCCATCAAGAACCGGTTAATTACCCCCAGGGGTGGTTTGTCCTTCCTAATAAATCAGGCAAGGTAGCAGAGTCGGGCGGTAAGGCAGGTCTGACTGAAAAACCAGAGGAGTAAGATGAGCACTGGAGCAATGGCTGGGAGGCACCATCGCCGTTTCCCGTGCGGACCGCAAAATGGTGGCTGCGACTTGGTGGGCTTTGGCCCGATGCCAGGGCAGTGAGGGCAGCCAATGGTGAGTCCCAGACTAAAGTGGCGAGGCCTAGGAAGGCACCAATGGGGAGTCCAGGAACGAACCGGTGAGGCTAGGAAGCGTTTGCAGAAGGCAGAGGCATTCTGGATTTCAAAAATGGCGGCTAAACTGCCCAGCTGAGAGGCAGCTACTGTGGCACGCCAAAAGCCGTGGAATATAAAAGTTGTCGGCCTGGTGCAAGCGGCCGGCTGGTGGCAGGCCCAACAGAGACAATGTTGGCTGGGACTGAGGCCTCGGGTGGAAAAAGTGAGTGTCTCGGCGGCCTGGGGAAAAAAGATCGGGCGGCCTTCGGCAAGCCCGTAAGGGTCTGTGAAGGACAGGGAGGCGTTTAGAAAGCCAGGAAAATAAAAAAGGCGAGACTAGCGAGTGGCTAACAGCACTAGGCTCGTCTGAAGTAGCGAAGACCTCTTCCCTACCTCAGATCCTGAAGCTGAGGAGAGAAAACAATGTAGTACAACACTTTAGAAAAGGCAATGAAGAGTGAGATGCAAAATCAAGCTGTCTGCTTGTGAAGCGGCAAGAAGATACTGAAGACTACTCCATGGCCACGCCACCTAAGCGTCTGTCTTGCCTAATGAGGGGACATGGCCCATTAGCTACCGAGACCAGCATGGAGGTCTCCATTGGAGAATAGGCTGTTTCAGCAAGCAAAAAGTTGGAAGGGGGATGCTATGACTCCTGCCTCAACATGCCAATAGTTGCCAAGATGCCAGGCAAATATTGTGTAATTCAGAACCAATATAGTCATCACTGTGATGATTGAGGATGTCACTTGTCATGTGCTCTACAGGCCTTATAATCATCATTTTCCCATGAACCGTGGTGGTGTGGTGAGTAGAGCACTGTACTTAGAGTGCAGCTGCCTGCAATTAACTGTAGTTCGAGTCTCACCAGGCTCAAAACCGACTCAGCCTTCCATCCTTTCGAGGTGGGTAAAATGAGAACCCAAAATGCTGGGGGCAATATATGCTGATTCTGTAAAACTGCTTAGAGAGGGCTGAAAAACGCCCTGATAGGCGGTATATAAATACAGTGCTATTGCTATAACTTGGGGAGATATATCCAAAGCTGTCCTATTAACTACAAAGGAGATGTTACAAAATTTAGAAAAAAGCAACTTTTGGCCTTCAAATCCAAAGCTATGTGTAGTCCAATAAAATACTGGCTGACAATTTCAAACCCTGGCTGGTCATTTAATTCTGAGATATAATTGTACTTGCTTTAACAAAAATCTTAACAAAACAGTAAAATAAATGTTCCTTTATTATGTTTAGTATTTTATTGAAATGATTGCCATATCATCATTTTATTTTTACATGATACTGTGGCAATCTTCTTAAAAGATTCATTTATTGTTCATTATTGTGACTAGGAGGCTAAAATAATTACTTTCACAATCGAAAGGAAACCAAAATTGATACAAACCTATTGCACATGTACGCTTTCCTGTGTGATGCTGCAACAATTTTACAATGTGAGCTTTTTGGGTGGGAGAGCATCGGCAGCAAACTACAGCTGGACACTGACATGCTAGTTCTACAAATTCATGTTCATAATACTTCAAACATACCTATGAAAAGAAATACACTTTATTAATTTTTACATCCCAAATTTTTTAACTTACAATTTATATTTTACTTGTAGCATACAATATTTATTTGTGGTATATGACTTTATAGCTGATTTTACTTTAATCAATTGTGACTCTTGTGTATCGTTTTGGTGGTCAATGACCAAAATAAAATGACTGTCGCATATTTCCTCTAGTGAGGAAAACTTTATGCTCAGACTGAGCACCTGTTTTGTGCCTTACTACAATAGTTGTTGCCCCTCCAACTTTACCATTTCCCTGTTTTCATTAGAAGGAATGAAATACAAGGTCAGTATTCTATCTTACTACGGTATGTCATTTGCCAAAACCTGTTATGCCTTGACTATGTGCCATCAAATCAATGACAATTTTTAGCAGCTACATAGATGTTTCTTGATATTTTCCTCTGCTAAACATTTCTCAGAAGATTTCTTCTGTTAAAATGACCTCTGTATTCTATCTCACTGTGTTTGAGAATTTCTTTCAATTTTTCTTTGATGATGTTTTTGAGCTGTTCTTTAGGTGGTGATGGATGTTTCCGTTGCTAGTGGTATATCTTGTCACAGAACTCTGTGGGTCTTCTGGTTAACCACAGCTTCGAGTCTGAAAAAGGCCCACATGATGTTGTCCCTTGAAATTTACTTCAATTATACCTGAAAACTGTTAAATATGTTTCTATTTCCTGATTGGTATTTGGTAATGTGCAAGAACAGTGAAAGAGTCTGTTTTGCGTATGCTGACTCTAGCCCAGATATTTGGCTTTTCAGCTGCAAAGATTAATATGATAAATTGCTTTTAGAACTGGCTACTGCTTAATTTAAGTAATCCCCATCTCTCACCTTGGATAAAGTCAGTGTTCATGATCCCATCATGAAAAAAACATTTGGGAAAAAATGGAATTCAAAGTGGAGTAGCTGCTGAGAGCCAGCTGTTCTCACGGAAAAGGTGTCATTAATTTTAAGATGTCATTCATTCATTTATACACACACACACACACACACAATTGCTGTATGCCCATTAGTCCTTTGTGTTGCTACATCCTGAGCAGCTGTTATTATTGACTCAGCTATTGCTGAGTCTTCGGATTGGGCGGCATATAAATAAAATTATATTATTATTATTATTATTATTATTGTTGTTATTGTTGTTGTTGTATGTAAACTAGTTGGCTGTGTTGTTACATCCTGGGTGGCTGATGTATGTAGATTAGTCATCTGTGTAGTCACATCCTGAGTAATTGTTGGAATTGTATGTAGCTTTGTCAGCTGTGTTGTAATATCCGGAGTTGATCTGTGCTGGGTGATGATGTGATCTTTGGTGGAGTTGCTATATTGTGTTTAGCTGGTGGTCTTCTTGTCTTTGGGTTGTTTGATGATTCTGTGTTCTGCTCG